>JBBBDQ010000732.1:1287500-1337500 GCA_037127315.1 Ascarosepion bandense
AGATAGATAGATAGATAGATAGATAGATAGATATATTTATACATCGAGATAGATAGATAGATAGATAGATATATTTTCTGACAGACCGAGATAGATAGATAGATAGATAGATAGATAGATAGATAGATTTGAGCAGACCGAGATAGATAGATAGATAGATAGATAGATAGATATATTTGAGCAGACCGAGATAGATAGATAGATAGATAGATAGATAGATAGATAGATAGATTTGAGCAGACCGAGATAGATAGATAGATAGATAGATAGATAGATAGATAGATATATTTGAGCAGACCGAGATAGATAGATAGATAGATTTGAGCAGACCGAGATAGATAGATAGATAGATAGATAGATAGATAGATAGATAGATAGATATATTTGAGCAGACTGAGATAGATAGATAGATAGATAGATAGATATATTTGAGCAGACCGAGATAGATAGATAGATAGATAGATAGATAGATAGATAGATAGATAGATTTGAGCAGACCGAGATAGATAGATAGATAGATAGATAGATAGATAGATAGATAGATAGATAGATATATTTGAGCAGACCGAGATAGATAGATAGATAGAAGATAGATAGATAGATAGATAGATAGATTTGAGCAGACCGAGATAGATAGATAGATAGATAGATAGATAGATAGATAGACAGACAGACCGAGATAGATAGATAGATAGATAGATAGATAGATAGATAGATAGATATATAGATTTGAGCAGGATCGAGATAGATAGATAGATAGATAGATAGATAGATAGATAGATAGATTTGAGTGACTGAGATAGATAGATAGATAGATAGATAGATAGATAGATAGATAGATATATTTGAGCAGACCGAGATAGATAGATAGATAGATAGATAGATAGATTTGAGCAGACCGAGAGGATAGATAGATAGATAGATAGATAGATAGATATATTTGAGCAGACCGAGATAGATAGATAGATAGATAGATAGATAGATAGATAGATAGATAGATAGATATATTCTGAGTGGTGGATCGAGATAGATAGATAGATAGATAGATTTGAGCAGACCGAGATAGATAGATAGATAGATAGATAGATAGATAGATAGATAGATAGATAGATATATTTGAGCAGACCGAGATAGATAGATAGATAGATAGATAGATAGATAGATAGATTTGAGCACTGAGATAGATAGATAGATAGATAGATAGATAGATATATATATTTGAGCAGACTGAGATAGATAGATAGATAGATAGATAGATAGATAGATAGATAGATAGATTTGAGCAGACCGAGATAGATAGATAGATAGATAGATTCAAACAAACACAATTTTATGGATTTTTTATAATAGGTCCTAGGCTGCCTTTCAGCCAACGCTTCTTTAGGGATCAATCCCTGGCAAAATCTTAAATAAATTAGACTTTATGTGTTGGGAGAAGAATTCTTAGAGATAAGGCTGGAACACGTCTAAAATTTACGATCAATGTGAATACGTGAAATTAAGGAAATAAATAAATTTACGATTAAAATAAATGCGTAAATAAATAAAATAGATGCCCCGTTCCAGGAAAAATAAATCTGGTTAAAACTTTAGTTAATCTTGCCTTAATGATTTGTACACTTCAGCAAGAGTTGAGCGAAATTCGTTGTATTCTTATTAATAATAGTTTTTTCGACTAATATTGTTAAGCGCACAACAGAACGGAAGATAGATTAATTCAACATGCGACCAAAATTTGACCCTAATCTGTGTCCTATAGGGTAGGGTGGGGAGACTTGGCCAGTGGAGAGACTTGGCCACCCCTGTGTCTAAGCAAAACCCAAATATGAATCTAATTCTTAGCGTTGTTTCTGGAAAGCTTCTCTGTAGTGAGGATTACTTCCCTTGACACATGGCTGCGAGAGAGCATTGACTTATTTTGGAGGTAAGTTTTTCAATTTGTTCAGTTTTACCTTTGAACCCATAGTAGCTTTAATGACATTCTCAGTGTTCTGTTTTTTGCACCTGTAAAGAGTGTCCATTTAGTCTAGCTTTCAGCGTATTTCTTAAAATGTGACAGTCATTGTTAATTTTTACTGATTTTTTGGGGGTTCAGATTTTCCTTGTTGGCAGAGTTGGCTACAGGCTGGCCAACTCTCCACATTGTTCATACTGGTTTTATATCTTTACATGACTGGGTTCTGAATGAATTTGTGGCTGTTTTTCATGCATTCCTTTGTATTAAGGTGTCTATACAGTGCAATCATTAACTCAAACTCCTCTTAGCTCAAGCACCTCATAATATAAATTACCTTGTTGCTCAAATTTCTCAAAGCTGTCTGTTCATTTTACTGCACAGGCTGTTCAAACTTCACCTGGCTTGTTAATAAACCACAGAATACAGAATGCACAGATGATGGGGAATAAAGAAAAAATGACCTTACTTTGTTTGTTCTGTTTGTAGGTCATCTTTCCCCATTTGTGGCCAAGTCTCCCCACTGAAGAGGCCAAGTCTCTCCATGCCTTGCCAAATTCTCCCCATACACGTCATGTCTGGAATTTTGTTCTCAATTTTTGTACATACTT
Source organism: Ascarosepion bandense (assembly GCA_037127315.1). Classification (NCBI taxonomy): domain Eukaryota; kingdom Metazoa; phylum Mollusca; class Cephalopoda; order Sepiida; family Sepiidae; genus Ascarosepion; species Ascarosepion bandense. The sequence continues at coordinate 1,290,066 of JBBBDQ010000732.1, forward strand.
ACATGAATAAAACTTGTTCTATATCATAAAAAATATGTATTGTTTATGTGTGCAAATTTTCAGTTTGATAAGATCAATCAGCTCAACACAAGTGAAAGAAATATAAAAAAGGAAAATTTTGTGGCCAACTCTCCCCAACCTCCCCTACATCTAAACTTACCTTGGCTTGACAGAAAATGTTTCTACTGTTGTCTCTGCCACTTTCTTTTTTAGCCAAATTACGTGTTGTTTTTAGCACCCATTCAATTTTTCCATCATGTTTTAAAGACAGTCTGTCCTATCATAATAAAAGTTTACTTATCTATAAGTTTAGATGTCAGTGAGAAGCTGAGTATATAGGGTTGACGAGTCTTAGATTGGAAACAAGAATAAGCCAATACGTTCCAAAGTTTATCAGATTACATTTACGTAATTACACTCGTGTGTCGCAATCAGCACACGATTCAGCAATTCAACAAAACCTCTTGGAAAATGAGTCATGCTCGTCACGTTTTACAATAGACTCATTTTTTATTCTGCACGCTGGCAGGTCCAAATACCATTTGTTAGTTTTGGACGCCATTTGCTTTAAATTGCTGCAACCGTCATTATGCAAACAAAAGGACAATTTTTTGCGATCTTTGAACTTATTTGGAGACTAGCAGTATAGCCCGGCGTTGCTCGGGTATTATGAAAGCTTTAAAACTAATCCATGGTCCTGGAGCTCAAACTCTTTGGACGTTGGAACGAAAGACTAAAAAGCAATAGTTGTTTCCAGTTAAAGCGAAACCGTAGACTAAAAGAAGAATGAATGGATGTAAGTCAAATTTTGATTTCCTGGTATCGATATCAAAAAAGTTTTTTCGTCGTCCTCTGAGTAAATGGTATCATGGCTGAGACTAAGAACTACAATTATACCTACTTAGAGCCAAACCCAAAGCAAAAACCAAAATAAAAGGGCCGAAAAAAATACAGACATACAGGCAGATAAACAGATACACACACACAAACATCTTGTCTTATATATATATATATATTAATAGATTTTCTACACTATTGTAAGAACTGCAACTTTGAAACTTCTGAATATCGTTTCTTATGTCTTTGTCCATGAGTGTATAAAAATTGATTAAAATCGGACCACTCCTTCTATAACGCAATTTTTTCGATTATCGATTTTCGATTTTTATCGGGGGTACCTCGACACAAAACCTAGCTAAGAACACTCGCAGACGCTTATAGTACAATTGTGTAAATTTTCAAGAAAATCGGTTCAGCCGTTTCGGAGTCTATAGGTAACCGGTACACACACAGACACACACACACACAAAGTTCCATTTATAAATAAGTTTAGATATGTGAGCTGTCATTTTTCTGTTTTATGCTCTGCTGATTCATTTATCCATTTTCTTTATTTACACATTTATTTTAATCATAAATTTATTTAATTTCTTAATTCTACATATTCTTATTAATCATAACTTTTAGACATATTCCAACTTTATCTCTAAGAATTCTTCTCCATACACATACATTTAATTTAAGATTTTATCAATACTTGGTCCCTGAGGAAGCGTTGGGCTAAAGGCAACCTAGGTCTTATAAAAAAATAAGCATAAAATTGATTGTTTAGATCTATCTATATATTTATATCTATTTGTATGTCTGTTGATTGTTTTTTTTTTTTTTTTTGAGGTTTGTTGAAATATTTTTTTAAAAATAATCGTTTTCTTGTAAGTAAAAATTGTCATAATTTTCTGGGGGAAGACAATGATTTTTTAATATACAAGTCCTTCTATTTAACATATAGTTGGGAAAAAGGGATGGATTTATACTTTATTTATAATTAATTTATTCTCCAAGAATTCTTCTCCATACACATACAGTCTCATTTATTTTAAGATTTTGCCAACGATCGGTTCCTGTAGAAGTGTTGGCCAAAAGCCAGCTTAGGTCCTGCTTTAAAAAAATGTGCATAAAATTGTGTTTGTTTAGATCTGTTTATTTTTTTCTGTGGTATTAAAACATTATTCCGATATTTATAGGGTGTAGCAGAACTACCTCCCATGTAATTCTAAGAAACTAGTGACAGTGGTGTCTTTATCAAGCTACTGTATCACAATTATGATTCTGCAGTATGCTGCACAAGCAGGAGAACCCAGTTATGGCTGTCAGACAATTTCTGCGAGTACCTCACCCCTTACATCTGGCTACCTAACTCCCCAGACTGCAACCCCCTTGATTATTATATGTGGGGTGCAGTTGAGCAAGAGACCAACAAAACTCCTTGTAACACCAAAGATGAACTTAAAGCAGGGATTATTGAAGCATTCATCAACTTAAACAAAGACACCTTCCAGAAGAGTTGCATGAGTCTCTGAAATTGTCTGGAAGCCGTGTTTAAAACTAATTGCGATTTTATTAAAGAATCATCTTTTAGGATTTCAAGATATTCTGTGCCAATTTTGGTAAATATTTCTGATAATATAACAGGTCTGTGTTATTATAATTTATGCGTAATTTAGATAAGAATTTATCTTTTGCACTATATATATATATATATATATATATATATAAACAGGAATAAAAGACGAAAAACAGAACAAAACATACACTCAAATGAACTTCAATCAAGGAAAATAACTGTAAAACAACCAAGATGTGTTTCCCACACACTAGTGCTGTGACATTTAAATAATTCACCCTGGTTTCGTTCGCAAGTTTCACGTTGTCAACAATAATAAAACAGCTCTGAACGAAAGAATGAATAATGTTTATTCTTCGGCCAAGAAAACAATCTCTTAAATATAAGTACCATAATTTAAGTTACACGAAATCGAAAAGATCATTCAACTGTGAGTAGTACCCCGACATTAAAAACACATTTATTTCAATACGGCCTATACAGGCTTTAGATTAGACGAAAAAAAATCCACTCTTATAAAAGACGCCAGAGAGATCCTCCAAAGTGTGTCGGTCGATATAGACAGCAGTACGGTGGCCACGGAAGTTGGAACCGGCTAAGGAGTGTGTAACAACTCACCTGCCAAATTGACCGGCCCCGAAAATGGATGACGCTGAAGCGACGAACTGATGCCGGACCGTCGCGGCGGTCGAGCACGGGTCAGTCTGTCCTAAGAAGCGGGCGAAAGTCTTCCCGAAAGGCGCCGGATCCGTAAGTCTCGCTTACGAGTGGCATCGGCGTTTTGCTTTCTCGTGGTAATAATCGTCATGCGGTCTGTCGACGTTACCGAGCCCCGGCAAGCCCTAGACATCCACTTGCTTCTGGCTGGGATCGAAACTCGACTGATTTGGTGTCAGTCGAAGTCGCTAACCCCTCAGCCATAGGCGCATGGAACCAAAGAAGGGAAATTTTAGTGTGTTATAAATAAGCACTGTATACACACGCCAGTCACCGAAAGTACTCAGTTCATTGTGAGGAGTAATGCATAAATCGCAGAAGTGATAACTTTTTTTTTCCTCTATAGAGAGCTCAATCGTTATGAGAGCATATATATTATAATCGTTTCACCCCAAGAAGGAAAGGATTACCACTGGTGCGCAGGGATTACAGCGAGAGAAAAGAAAAAAACCGAAAAAACAAACATGGTACATGATACGTAGAAGAAATAACAAGAGAAAGATGGGAATCAAGGGGATAGAAGATGGCAATTGTCGTTGCATTTAAACTTTTAGAGTTTGTAGCTATCAGGGAAGCAAGTATATGGAAGGGAGATCTATAGATGAGAAGTGCTAGAAAAAAAACTGATAGAGTAGAAGTGACGGTTACATTTGACCATTTTGACGATAAAAGAGTGGGACCTAGCTGCCAGTCCAGTAGTACGTGTAAACTCATGTAGTCGAAGTAGGAATGTGTGTGTGTGTGTGTGTGTGTGTGTGTGTGTTTCAGTCACTGTTTATTTTTATGTTCTCCTTCGTATATTTCCTTGGTCCAATGACCAACTTCAAGGTATAGTCGATGCCTTGAGCGCCGCACTCGATACATAAATTGAATTCTTTTCAAAGGTATTGTCGCTATATGGAACACTTCTGCTACTTTGTCATTGATGTGGAACCCACGTTCATCACGTACACAAGAGCAATAAAAAAAAGTCAGGCTTTGTAAACAGCAAATTTAGCCCTGCTTCGCTGAGACCAAAAAACAAACATCACGTGACTTGAATGACTCGGGAGTTTTTAACATCTAAAGTAGTGCTGATCGTAACTCGTCCCGCGAGACTACTTAAGGTGGCTTGCAAGGAGGTTTTAAAATAGCACAGCTTTTTATGATCATCAGGATAAATTCGCCGACTGATCGTGTACGAAAAATTCAGGTTTGTTGAAGCATTACTTTATACAACCAATATTTGTTTTGTTTTATATTACAACAGAATTACGTTCATACTAATTTTTTCAGTTATTAATTTATTTTAAAAGTCACTCTGCTAATAATATGTGACATTTTACCATTTTCTGTAAGCTATGTGTAGCCTTTCACATTTTTCTGCACGTAATGTGCGGCATTTCACATAGGCCAAACATGTCTTTATATATCAAAATTGTCTGCAAGTAATGAGTAGCCTTCACATTTTTCGCAAGTAAATGTATCTTTTCACATTTCCGCAAGTAATGTGTGGCCTTTCACATTTTTATGCAAGTAATACGTGGCCTTTCACATTTTTATCCAAGTAATGTGAGGCCTTTCGCCGTCTTCTGTAAGTCATACATGGCCTATTATGTTTTCAATAAGTAGTGCGAGACTTTCTCATTTATCTGGAAGTAATGTATAGACATTAACGTATTTCTGCAAATAATGTACGACCTTTCACATTTTTCTGTAATGCGTGGCCTTTTACATTTTAGTGCACGTACTGCGTGGCCTGTCACATTTTCCCAAGTAATGTGTGGCCTATCACATTTTTCTGCATGTAATATGTAGATTTGTGACGTTTTCTTCAAGTAATGTGTGACCATTCACATTTTTATGAAAGTGATGTGTGCTTTTTCACATTTTTATGCATGCTATCTGTGGCCTTTCACAATTTTGTGTAAGTGATGTGTACCTTTTCACATTTTTATGCATGTGATGTGTGGCCATTCACATTTTTCTGGAAGTGATGTGTGCCTTTTCACATTGTTATGCATTTGATGTGTGGTCATTCACAGTTTTATGGAAGTGATGTGTACCTTTTCATATTTTTATGCATGTGATGTATGGCTTTTCACATTTTTAAAGTGATATGTGCTTTTTCACATTTTATGTATGCGATCTGTGGCCTTTCACATTTTTATGTAAGTGATGTGTGACTTTTCACATTTTTATGCATGTGATGTGTGGCCTTTCACATTGTTATGGAAGTGATGTGTGCCTTTTGACATTTTTATGCATGTGATGTGAAGCCATTCACATTTTTATGGAAGTGATGTGTGCCTTTTCACATTGTTATGCATGTGATGTGAGGCCATTCACATTTTTATGGAATTGATGTGTGCCTTTTCACCTTGTTATGCATGTGATGTGAGGCCATTCACATTTTTATGCCTGTATGTGTGGCTTTTGACATTTTTAATTATTCACCTTTGATCTATTGTTTCATTATGGTTCGGATTAATTCTGTCTACGGAAACTTTTCAAGAGTTTCTAACATAGATTTTTGGCTTGAATTATAATTTCCCTTGTAGTTAACAAAACAAGTTCTACATTCAAAGAAAAATCAAATGCTACGCACTGATTCATTGATTTTGTTAAGAAAAAAGAAAAAAAAACGATTTTTTCCGAATTTCAAATTTTGCTTATTGCACACAAAAATCGCGAAATTTCATAGCTCGATGCGAAATGTTTTTTCGGCCAATAGAAAACTAAGAAACATCTAACAAAAACAACATTCAAATAATCTTTAATTATCAAAAGCAAACTCCTTTTACGGACCCTTTTTGCGAAGTTTGTTTTTTGTCCTAATTGAAAGCCCAGAATCGTATCCGAGAGTGAATTCGCAAATGCTTTGTTCGGAGCCCCAGAAAACGAAATAAAAAGACGAAACAAGAACACGGTCGCAGTGAGACAAATACGAGCGTAATTAACACGTCCCTCTACAAACGTTAATATTGTCTCTATTTTTCTCCTTTCCTCACCTCTTTATTCTCACGGTTAACCCGTCTCCCTTTTCTTATACTTAATAATAGAACGGAACCCTTTTGACTGAGCGAATAATTCAAAGAAACTCCTACCCAACAAATGCTCATACATAGTTACATACACACATATGTACACACAAACACACTATTGCAAGGACTACTACGAACCTTTCTTATCTTCTTGCTTTGTCCCCCTCTTATAGTGGTCTATCATACTGTTGTGGATTCCGGGTGAGGAACCGCATAAAATAATGAACAACAAAACAGATATGGAGATAGAAAAGTAGGTTATATTAAACGTAAGATACAAACTTGAACGCAGGTTAGTAAATCCAGGAATACTATTAGTAAGAAATAAATATAGACAAGTCTTGAAGTGAAGTCGTTGAAAATAGTATATCCGTGTATATTATTTTAGTTGAGTGGAGCTCAGAGCTAGTCTGACTTCTGATGCAGTAGTCTCTGGGTAACTTCGGTATCTCTCGGTAACTTATGCATCAGTTCCAGTACTCTCCGATAACACGCACGGATCTCTACGATTACTCTCAACTCTCCATGGCAGGAGTATATGTATACTCATCGTGTTCATTATCATATACAGAAAGAGGAGATCCCACAACACATAATAAAAAGGTGAAATCAAATGAAACTGATATGCTTCATCACACATGCACTTCACTATAATGGATAACCTGCTATACGCTGGAACTGACCGAAGCTGTCAAATCAAATCATAAATAACCGGAATAAAAGCATACTCATCGACATACCCGTCGACCACTTTATATTCCCCTGGGAAAGTGTAATCAGAAAATGGTCACCAGAATACAGATTATCTTTCATTAATACATAAAGTAATTTTGTCTTTGAAAACTATAATGACTAAAATACTAGTGCGATAACTGATTTTAACACCACAACTTATAACCATGTTAATGCGTTGTATAACCATGTTAATGCGTTGTTGTTCAATGGATATCGACTCGGAACGGCAAATCGAGGAGCTGAGTTCAAATTCCAGTTGAATTCCTTGCATTTACTTACGCACAAATATATATGTATGCATATATATGTATGCATGCCGCATTCACCCTAGTCGGGTTGAGCCGGCTTCCTCCCTGACGGAGCAAGTCTCATTGGGATCTGTCTAAGGGCAGGGTCCCAAGTCCTACCCTGTTATTTAACCCATAACTGGAGGGAACGGACGGATTAATACCTTTCCCAAGGGTACCAGTGCGCAAGTGAGTGCAGTGTGCTCGACTGAAATTGGAACTCGGCTCACCGATTTCCCCCTCCAAGCCGACATCCACCGCACCACAACGCACATCCGTGAACGCTAACAGCACCTGGTATTCCCAAGTAGTCACCCACCTAAGTACTGACCAGGCTCAACGTTGCTTAACTTCGGTGATCGAGCGGGAACCGGTGTATTCAACGTGACATGACCGTTAACGTGACATGACCGTTAACGCACAAATACCCTTGGAAAAAGTATTAATCCTCTCTTCCCTCCAGTTATGGGTTAAATAATATGACAGATTGGGTTCTATAGCCTTGGCTAGCAACCACTTTACCACAAAAAGCAATTGATACCTACTCTGGGATAATCTTCTGCCCAGTCAGTCATGTCGCAAAAGAAACATGATCACCCAAAGCGTGTATCACGTATGGCACTTAACTGACTGACTGAGATTTTTTAAAATTAAATTTTACTTTTTAAATCTTAATTTTTATTTTTATTTTATTTTATTTAAAATTTTGACAATTTGAAATATGCACCTGATAATTTCATAACGCATGAAACTTCGAGTCGTACCATAAGGAAATTTTTCATCATCTCCCTTGGCATTCAGACTGACTGAATGCTAAGGGGGATGATGAAAAATTTCCTTATGGAGAAATATTCATCATTCGTTAACCGAACAGCCTATCCTACTGTTGGAGAAACTTATAAAATATTTCCTTTCAAACATTTTTCGAGAAAACTAATTTCTCAAGCCCAGTAACTGTTATAATGCCTTCTAGTACTAATGGGGCTTTCTTCCTAACCTTTTGTTTGAAGTAGTGTCACCATCTTGGCTATGTCAATATTTTCTTTTTCTTTCACATGTGATAATCATTTTTTTAATGATGTTCACACAGTACAAAGTCTAGGTGTCACTTGAGGTAAAGTGTTCCAGATTCAGAGCTACAGTTTATGTGGATATGTGGGGAAGATAACGGTTAGCACTAGATTTAAACAGCTTACGATTTAGCGATCCAGGAAGCGTCCACTTAGGAGTCATTTCCACAAAGTAGTGGTTCGTAGTTTACCTGTCAGAAAGTGAACATTAAGGGAATGGGGTGGTTCGGAACAATGTGTGTAGCATGGCTCTTCTTAGTCGTGAAAGTTATATCAGGTGGAACTAAAGAATGTTGTTCATCTGAAAATATTCTATGGAAATAACCACAGAGCAGCAATTAGTGCTGCCATTTACTCATAGCTGGAGGAAGAGGAGATGGATTGATACCTTTCCCAAAGTTATTTGCGCGTAAGTGAAAACAACACATTTACGCGAAAATATCCTCACTACCTCACTACCGAAATGTCCTCACTACCTCACTACCCAAATACCCCACTACCCAAACACCCTCACTACCTCACTACCCAAATACCCTCACGACCTCACTACCCAAATACCCTCACGACCTCACTACCCAAATAAGCTCACTACCTAACTACCCAAATAACCTCACTACCTCACTACCCAAATAACCTCACGACCTCACTACCCAAATACTCTCACTACCTCACTACCCAAATACCTTCACGACCTCACTACCCAAATAAGCTCACTACCTAACTACCCAAATAACCTCACTACCTACTACCCAAATACTCTCCCTAAACCTCACTACCCAAACACCCTCACTACCTCACTACCCAAATACCCTCACGACCTCACTACCCAAACACCCTCACAATATCACTACCCAAATAACCTCACTACCTAACTACCCAAATACCCCCACTACCTCACTAACCAAATACCTTCACTACCTCGCTATCCAGTTGTAATTGATCTTGCAACACTAGCAATAAATAAAATGGATATTTTCTCAAAGAGAAAATAATGTCGTAATGAAAATGTTTACTTTTTGCACGACTTCAAAGAAAATGTCACAAAGGAAACTCTCATCGCAGCTGTAAAGAGCCGCAAGAGTTACCGGACTTTAAAAACTTGAGAAAACATTCTCCATAAGAATTTACTCGAGCAACTAGACTGGCAACAAGGTCTCACCTTTTTACAGTTAGATCAACCAAGTGCAGGTGACAATTCTATTCCATCAGCTCCTTTTCTCGCGCTTCCCGCCTGTGGAACTCCCTTCCATATATTTGCTTTTCTGACGGCTATAACCTCCAGGAATTTAAATGCAAAGTCAATTCCCATCTCTTATCCACTTAACTCTAGCACTTTCAAAATCACCTCGTGTATCTTGTTCTTTTCGTTTCTCACTAACTTCGCAACTGTCTTCACTCCTGTGTTCACATCTTTCTCTTGCCCTTTCTCTTTCTCCCCCTGTAGCTGGTTTGTCTTTGTCTTTACTCACGTCCTGCCTAATACTTTAACTCTCTTAAGTAACTCCAGTCCTTTCTACATCACCCCTTGTTCTTTTCGTTTCTCTCTACCTTCACACCTGTGTTCACATCCTTCTCTTGCCCTTTCTTTTCAGTCCATGTAGTTGGTTCGTCTTTGTTTTCACTCACCTCTTGCCTAATATTTCAGCTCTCTTATGTAACTCCAGCCCTTTCTACATCACCCCGTGTATCGTGTTTTTTTTCCTTTCTCTCTCTACCTTCGAAACAGTCTTCACTCTTATGTTCATATCCTTCTCTTGCCCTTTTTCTATCACCTGTAGCACGTTCATCTTTGTCTTCACTTTCTTCCTACCTAATACGTCAACTCTCTTCTGTAACCCCTGAATATCAGTGGCATTAACGCCTTGCTTGGAGTGAAATGATTTTAAAAAAACTCTTTTCCTGAAAAATTATTTTGAGAGAAAGATTTCATAAATTTCTTCCGAAAACCGAAATGGTTGTTCGACCAATGAATGGCAAATGTTTCCTTATAATGAAACGACTGTTATCACCATTACTACTGCAGTCTTTAGGTGCCATTCCTCTTTCACAAGTGTCATACAACACGTTATGGACAAGAGAAATGAGTTGTTCACAGCTTAAGACAAACATTTAAGCTGGAACGCAGTCCTTCACCGGCGCCTTATACCAATTTAATCCTTTTATGGCTGTCTTTGCCTATCCCATACTTGGCACACGTATTATATATCTTCAAGATGTGCGTTGAATGATTTCGATTATTCATAAGAAACAATTGTATAGCAAAAGGTCTACACATCAAACTAAAAGAAAGACATAATTTTGCCATCTACTTCAGATCGATCTACTTCTAGTCAAAGCACAAGGTTTGACTTTACATCAAACGCAACCCCATCCTCCCTTGCTTCAGTATTTAAAAAAAAACGTATTTGCAACTACTTTCTTTCCTTAGAATAGCTTATTCCGGGTGAGGGGGTGTCACAATAACCCAAGAACAGCTTGAACTGTAATAGGTGTTACCACCCTGAGTCGAGAATAGCAATTACGAGGTGATTCTACACTCCTCAAAACCTCTCGATCGAAGGCATTGATGCCGGATATAATTCATTGTCATACGCAGGATGGAAATTTTCTTTGTCTGTCATATTAAAAAAAATGCTTGAAAGAAAATCTCTTTCCTAAATATATGGGTGTGTGCGTGTGTGCGCGCGCTTGCAGTCAACAATATTAACGTTTTAACCCTCTAGGGCCATTCGTATCATATTTGATACAGTATGAAAACAAGCCTTGAAAGAAATATTTTCCTGAAAATTTTTTTAAGAGAAATATTTTATAAATTTCAAATGAAAGCAGTACTGACTGCTCAGTCAATGAATACCAAATGTTTCCTTATAGGGAAATACCAAATGTTTCCTTATAGGGAAATACTGTATCAAATATGATACGAATGGCCCTAGTGGGTTAAGTAGTAATTAGTGGGGGATCTGTTTATTACTTCATAACAATATAGAACTGATCCCCCACTTTATGACAAGTAGAAGCCTTAATCATATTATATTATTAACCCTCTAGGGCCATTCGTATCATATTTGATAGAGTATGAAAACAAGCCTTGAAAGAAATATTTTCCTGAAAATTTTTTAAGAGAAATATTTTATAAATTTCAAATGAAAGCAGTACTGACTGCTCAGTCAATGAATACCAAATGTTTCCTTATAGGGAAATACCAAATGTTTCTTTATAGGGAAATACCAAATGTTTCCTTATAGGGAAATACTGTATCAAATATGATACGAATGGCCCTAGTGGGTTAATAGAAAATAATGAGCGTTCAGTACTGAAATTTCGAGTGTCTTTTTAAATACAGTCGTTAGCAAAAATTTAAGACCACTTAGCTGTGACAAGGTTATTTTCATGTTTTCTTTATAATACCTTCTAACATGTAGCATTGCATAATTCTCTAAGTTTTGTTCTTGCTTCAGTTATTGAAACATGATTTATGGTAAAAAATCTTTTTCATTGCAAATTTAGTTGTCATTATCATCGTAATTTTGTAGTAAATAATACTTAGATTATGGTAAAATCTAATTCCAACGATACCAATTGTTCTCAATCATCTTTTTTTCTTTTTTTTAACTCATGAGCCACCTTTACACTTAATATTTTTGGTAAACTCTCATAACAATTAGACGAAAAAAAGCTTATTTTATTTTTTTAGTTTAGGAATTGTATCATAGAAATAGTAAATATAGAAACATTCGTCTTATATAATCCTTATATAATTTATATATAAAATTAATTTTATTAATAATATTTTATTTTTTGTAATATTTTATATTAATTAATTTATATTAATATATTAATATCTTATTTTATTAATATTTAAAATTAATATTATTTATTGTTAATATATGAATGTAGTTAATATAAATTATATCCCTCATATAATTTTTCCTTTGTATATATATATATATATATATATATATATATATATATATATATATATATATATATATATATATATATATATATATATATATATATATATATATATATATATATATTTATTTATTTTCTTTAATTTTAATTTTACTCAATATAATTTGTATATATATGTATATATATATATATATATATATATATATATATATATATGAACACCTGTGTGTGAAAAGAAAACAGTACCCACGTTTAAGAACTATAAATACATCTTTGTCGGCAAGAAACATATTCTAATAAATAAAACCGTTTTGCCTCTTTGAGTTGAATTTCTAACTCAAAGACGCAAAACGGTTTTTATTTATTAGAATATGTTTATTGCCGACAAAGATGTATTTATAGTTCTTAAACGTGGGTACTGTTTTCTATTCACACACAGGAGTTCAAAATGTCGAATGAAATTTTAATTGTCGTGTTGTTAACAATATATATATATATATATATATATATATATATATATTCTTTAATTTTAATTTTACTCAACTTTTCCTATCAAAATACCAGGTGGAGTAAAACAGAGGCTAACTTACATTGTTTGATTTCGTTTTCTTTTAATTTGACAGTGTGTTCAGTTTTTTGTTTTTTTTTTAATTTTTATTATTCTAATATGGCGTACATTACTGTAGAAATTCTAATTATTGGTTGTAATATTCCGAAGTGAAATTATTTTATGGATCACTAAAATAATACCGTGGACTCCCAATTTGCTATTTTGTGGGGACACCCAATAATGTTACATGGATTCCTAGGGTTCATATAAATCCATGTTGATAAACATTGACCTAATCTGTGGGATCTGTGCGATGAAGTTTATTCTGAACATGAAATTAAAGTAAAGTTAGATACACTACCGGTCAAAATTATTAAGCCACACCAGTTTTCATACTGTTTTTAGTATTTATTGCCAAGTGGATAATTCTAAATGAAAATAGAATGGTTCTTTTGTTATTATTACTTTGCAAAATTTTACAAGGCAAATAGCAACAATTTACCAATCGCACCTTGTAGATTTTGTATATATATATATATATATATATATATATATATATATATATATATATGCTACTAGCCATAATTATTAGGTCACCCCAGTTTTTTAAAATAAATTATGTATTTCATACTAGTTTTAGTAGTTATTGACGAGTGGATAATTCTAAATGAAAATAGAATGGTTCTTTTGTTATTATTACTTTGCAAAATTTTACAAGGCAAGAAAGCAAGGATGAACTCGTCCGAATACCTTTAAATTTTCATTCTTTCATTGATAAAACTCCAATATAGGTAATTATTAAATGTATATAAATTCATTTAATGCACATGTTATTGTGCAGTATTAAGAAAAGAACCATTCTATTTTTCATTTACAGTTTCTGAATTGGCAATAAATACCAAAAATAGTATGAAATACATCCAGTTTTTAAAACACTGGAGTAGCCTAATAATTATGGACGGTAGTGTATTTGCAAAACAGCTGTGTACACAGTTATCGGGGATTTCCGAAGAGAAAAATAGAAGATCTAAGGAAAACCATTGTGTGAGATAACGATTTCATGAAGCAAATTGCTCCACGATGTTTTGCAGGTCCTTACAAGAAGATACATGCTATTCTGTAAAAAACGGTACAAATGTCAGTTTTGAAATTTGAGTTCGGTCTGAAACCACCAAAACCAGCATCTGAACCAGCTAATAGCTGCTACGAAGTCCAAGCCTCTGGTATTTGTAATGCAATGTAGCGATATGGGCCATCTATGATAGTGATAAATTGAAATAGTTGGACCTGTCACAAAAATGGATATGAAATATTTGTTATCGATGGTTATCAGTAAGTGAATTCAATGTCAAATTACAGAGCAAGAGTCTCAGAAAGTGAGAAAGTCACAGAAGATAAATTACATTTATAGACGAAAATAGAAGATAAAAAAATAATTATTGTTAAAATTGACCATACCGCGTAAAGGCACACAGAAGGATGAAGCGGGTCTCGAAGAATGAACAAGAAAGACTGTCTCTGAACTGTGTACCTCCCGGTTACCTACAGCTCATCACAGCTTCGCTCGCCTAGGTTACAACTCGAGTATAGAATCTGGTTTACTATGGTTTTCATTCGTGGGTAGCAATCTGACTGAGGGTAATTTTCAAGCTATAAGCGTTTGACTGAAAGAAGCTGCACCCTGTCAACGAACTTAGTGTCTGATCTGAGATGCAAAGCTACAGAAAAATGAAACCTAAACAGCTGAAGACTGGAACAAAGTTATATTTTCAGATGAAACAGTTCGCTATATGTAAAAGAAACATTATAAAAACACCTGGTAGAAGATTTGATAAAAACAATACAATTCAGACAATGAAGCACTGCCCAAACCAGATTGGGGTACGATGTTCAAATCTGCCACAGGTGAAGTCTAGTTCTTGACCCCCAGGAAAAATGATGACGGGTGTAAGATATAAAATTTAAGCAGGTGAAACTGGAACTGCATAGGTATATTCAGCATTGTGCAATATTTACGCATGATTGCTAAATATTTGTTGGACGATGTTATTGGGCAGTATGGATTTGTGGCAATGAAGTGTACTTGCACTGAGCGAAAAAGCACGTGAACCCGGATATTTGTATTATATATTGTATTATATTTGTATTATGACTATCTAGGTCAGAAGGGGCCGACGCCGCGACATGTTACGTAGTGCATCGAAGGCTGCAGGTGTCAGTGGGGATAGCTTTATAAGTGACGTCAGCTGACACACAGACCAGTTCAAAACTTGCAAACTGACTTGATCCGTCGCGATTAGCAATTTAGTTGTCAACTCCGCGTGTACCAACCGCCAACAAAACACCGTCCTCAATGGACATGTTACCAAGGAATAAAAACAATCATATTTTTTTTATATGCCCGTGTCGATATTTTCTTTATCAGTAAAGCCGAGAAGATTCTTGATAGGTCCCGGAAAGGGATATATATATATATATATATATATATATATATATATAGGTATAAGTGGGTTGACCTGATGGGGTGAAATAGACGCCTAACGTCAGAGGAATTGTTTTTTTTTTTTCAGAGGTCATACCATCTAAGACAGCCAAAATAACTTCAAACGGATACTACCCATATTTGGAACTGGACTCTATCACTTTCTCCCCCTTCCCTCCTGTTTCTTACTTTCCTTCTTTCCTTCCTCCTTCCCCTTACATTTCTTGTCATTTATTTATTGGTTTGTAATCTGATGTTTATTATTATTATTATTATTTCTATTATGTTCCCTCTTCATTTTAAGAAAACGTTCATTCCGGCAGAAATTTTATGCCAGATGGAGGAAATAATGTAAAAGAGTCTGATGATATGAGCTAGTTAAGCTCATTGAAATGAACTATAGTTTATAACTAATATGACGTGTTGAGTTTTCCTTTATAAACTATATATATATATATATATATATATATAATACGAGGTGACTAAGCGGTTTAGGCAAATGTAACCGGGAAGAAAAATCTAGTACGTAGACGTAATGGACGGTACTCATAGTATGCAGTACCCTGAGACGTGGGCGTAGTCAATAGACGTAGACCAATAGTCGTAGATTTCTAGTCGAAGACTTGTAGAACTATACTGGTAGATCTCTAGTGGAAGACCAATAAACCTCTGGATCTCTGGACGTCCTCGTCTTAGTCTATATTTTAGCTGACACCAGCCAATCACATTCTAGTGAGAGGGAATACATATTCATTACCTATTCATTATATCAATTCTCAATTTTGGGTCTGCACTTTTCTTCATCGGAGTAATATATATATACACAGGAGTGTTGACGTTCCATGCCACCAGATCGGTCCGAAGTTCTGGAAGATGATCGACACTCGCTGGCCGGGTAACAGCCCAGATTTGAACCAAGTTGCGTAATTTACGAGAAATTGTCAAACGCAAAATTACAAAATAAGCAACCTGCAAATTCCAAAGTTCTGTGAGAATCTACTAAAAAGTCTTAAAAAAGAAATATCGGTTTTCTGTTGTAACAACTTGATTCTCAGCCTACCACATCGCATCGAAACAGTCATCAAAAGCCAAAGACATCATAGAAAATACTAACCGATGTATTATTCCGCTTGAAATTGGCGCTTCCCGCTTGGAGAATTCCCTTCCATATACATGATTTCCTGACGGCTATAACCTCCAGGAATTTAAATGCAAAGTCAAGTCCATTCTCTTATCCACTTAACTCCAAACCGTTCTATATCAGCCCGTGTATCTTGTTCGTTTCCTTTCTTTCTACCTTCGCAACTGTCTTCACAACTGTGTTTCCATCCTTCTCTTACCATTTCTCTTTCACCCCCTGTAGCTGGTTTATCTTTGTCTTCACTCTCCTTCTGCCTAATACTTCAACTCTCTTATGTAAGCCCCTGCATATCAGTGGCGCTAACGCCTTGCTTGGGGGGGAAATGATAAAAAAAATGCAAGGGGAAAATCGTCATGCACAAAGTGTGGGAATAAAACAGTCTCAGCCCTCATAAATTATTGTTATTTTTATGTTGTTTTTTTTTTAAATTAAAATAGTATAATTGCTTGATGACTGAAACCACCTGACGAATGGACCGAACAATTAGAAAAAGGTTCGAAATTCAAAGTCGGGATGCTGAATACATCACCAGTCAGCTAAATGACAAATTTCATATTTGTATTCATCCTATACTAGTTTTAACCCAATTTTCCTATTTTAATATTTTGATGAATCTTAGTAGATAACTTAATAAGTGAATAAGCTTGTGACGAGTTCTACGGCAATAAAATATCCTTAGAAAATTCCCCTATTGATTAGTGAACTATTTGAGCTCAACAACTTTAACAAAACATTGCCGAGGCAATCAGAAATATATGAAAGATGGTCGTTATTTTAAGAATCGAAAACAAATGAAAAGATTTAAAATAGACATTTCCATTTCACTGAAGCAGGCGTTAATCACATTCACATTTTCCATCTGATTACTTTCATTTATTTACTCACCAAAAGCAATTAGTGTTTTCCAATCTCTTTCCACGTAATCAAAACCAAATAATCAATTATTTATGAGGTATTGGCAGCGCGTAATGGTCGTGCGAACTAATGAAAGCAGGAACAAGCACAATTATAATAGGTTATATATATATATATATTGTTTAAACATTATTGTGCATATATATATATATATATATATATAAAGAAAGAGGAAGAGAGAGAGAAAGAGAGAGTGATAGAGGAAAAGAGTGAAAGAAAAAAGGAATGAATGTGAGTAAATTTGTCACTTAGCTGATTGATCTTAATTTAAGTATCCCAAATCCAGCGTTTCGTAGTCGGACCTGCCCTCTACTCTTCAGGGGTTATCAGCAATTAACTTCTTGTATTTGTCGATTTTTCTTATATATATAATATTACAAAAAAGTGAAAGAACACGTAGATTAAAAACCCACTGTTCAAGCATTTACTTTTATAAAGAGTGCTCGATACAGAGTAGTGCTTAATAATTAAATTACATTATATATATATATATATATATATATATATATATATATATATATAAATTACAATATATATATATATATATATTCCATTTTTAAACGAGTTATTTCTCTATTCAGGTTTCTACCACGAGTGGTGTCTTCAGGTGATTTTTAATAATTGATTTTACCTTTTACCGTTTTTCTTTTTAAGAACGCTCTTGTAACGATGTTTTATTTGAACGTTCACGTGGCAGAGAATTTATGAACGCGCATTGTTTAAATTCAAACGAATGATGACGTTTTCATCCACGGTTGTATGAACCTAAGAGGTGTTTCTTAGTGTGGATTCATTTTGTCATAATTTCTGTTCTTTCATTTAACAGTTCGTCTTTATTTGGTTATGTCATAATTTTCAATTTTTCTTCTTTTGTACAGTCTACATATTTGCCCACCTTTGTAACAGCTTGGCTGTTTTTACAATGCTCCACGTTATGTGTGGATCTTTTTCATATTTTGATTTCAATTTCCAGACGTGGTTAGTAAATTTTGCATTGTTTTTTGTTTTTTTTGTATTGTTTTTTAGATCAACTGGGTAACTTTTCAAGAAAATCGGTTCAGCCGTTTCGGAGTCTATAGGTAACGGACGCATACACACACACATAGACACACACACACAGACAGACAAAGTTCCATTTATAAATAAGTTTAGCTTCTCCAACCTCTAGTTGGAATTTTGGGGACTTATTATTGCTAATGACCATTCATGCAGTTTTCTTGAAGTTTATGCTCACTCTTTGCTTTCTCTTGCTACTTTCTATAGTAGGTCTTGTATTTTCCTTTCCCTGTCTGCTAACAGCACTGTGTCAACCGCATATCTTATATTGTTGAGACTGTGGTCGCCAATGACGAATCCTGGCAAGGATTTCATTTCTCACAGAATTGTTTCACTGTACAGGTTGAATAGATCCGGTGAATAAATATCCTTATCTTACGCCCCTTTCCGATTGCCATACCTGTGAAATCCATTTCTTATCCGTATTTGCTGCCAATATAGGTTCTTGATTATCCTAATTGCTTTCCCAAAAATATCAAGGTTGCTGATTCGTTTGTTTCGAGGTTTAACGACCTATCAATCCTTATGGGATCATTTAAGGTCATAACCAATGATTTTTTGGTAATGTTATTTTATTTTTTACTACATTTTTCTTTTCGAGTATCAAGATTCATTGGGATTTGTTTTTTAAGAGCAGGGTCCCCAAGACCTACCCTTGTTATTTAACCCATAACTGGAGGGAAGGGACGGATTAATATCTTTCCCAAGGGTACCAGTGCTTAAGTGAATGCAGGGTATTCAACTGGAATTCAAACTCGGCTCACCCATTTCTCTTTCCGAGCCGATATCCACTGCACCACAACGCACATCCGTCACTAAACGCTTACAGCACCTGGTATTCCCAAGCGGTCACCCATCTAAGTACTGACAAGATTAAATGTTGCTTAATTCCGGTGATCGAGCGAGAACCGATGTATTCAACGTGATAGACCATAAGCCCAAGGTTGCTGAGAATCTCGAACAAGCCTTTGTGACGTACTTTGTCAAATTCCTTTGCTTAGTCTATAAGGCACGTATGTATGTTCTTCTGCGTTTGTATTGCTCTTTAGTTTTAGACCAAACGCCAGTTTGGTTGTTTCAGAGATTTTAAAGCAAATGGGACTGGAAACTATTAGGTTTTTTAAATAATCTTCAAGAAAAGCTAATGAAAGCAATTTAACCGCGATCATTCGTTTTTCATCTCGTTATGTCAGACGTCTACAGTTACCTCCCTTCACCGGTTCGCTCTCATATAAAAAATATTACAAATATGACTGTAATTAACGCTTTTTGCCATGAGTAAACGCAGCAAAAAGAAATTTTAAAAGAACATCCACTTTCAAACGGAAATTGCATTTAACATTGATGTAGTAGGTGACTAAATGCGGCTGACAATCGATTAGAAACAAATCAATAATCGATAATTATGAACAGATGATTAGTAACATCGAACAAAATGTCGGAAACCATTCCTGACTAGAAAATAACAACGGCTTTTGCAGTGATTTTTGTAAATAGTTTTTAATGTATTTATATTTTAGCTGATAATTCTTGGTGATAGAAAAATGGCGTCTGTAAATAAAAACCTTCGGATTTGTCGAATTAAAAGTTTATGAAATCCTATCACGCGATTGGTTAATTTTTATCGTTTGCTTTTTACATACTTTGTCTTCATTTATAGCCTTTCGTTTCTTTTTCTTCTATCTAGAAAATTGGAATTTTTCCCCCTTCCTCTCTCCTTATATCTCCATCTGTTCTGCACACACTAACACATAAATGTACAATCGTTATCGCTACATATATATTGACAGATAATTATTTAAACACACAAATCTACATTTAAGCAGATATAAATATAGCTTTTGACAAGAGATTTTTTTAAAGATAAACGGTGACAGTGTAACCAATGAATACGCTTCTTCTTAATCAATGTGAGTGTCAGATATGGTCTTAACGTTGTTCATAAATTACTAAACTATCGGTTATATATAATCAATGATTAGAAATGGCTGCCAACAAATAAATCCTTGATTTAAAGATCTTAAATAAACTATCCATCAGTACGCAATACATGACGTTACTACAAAATCACAAAGTGCTTGATCAAATAAAAAAAAAGTGTCACATCTAACTAATCAGTCACTTGCCATACGTGATACACGCTTCGGTGATCATGTCTCAAAAGAGACATGACTGAGCCTAAAGATTTTCCCACAGTAGGTTGCTATTTGTACGGTAAACTGGTTATCGACGAATAACAGGAGTACCTTACTAGGCATTTCAACAGAATTTAATGCACGGAAGGTAGATTTATAATTGTGCAAAATGGATATTGACGAGAAAAAATTTCTGGACCGACAGAGTGACTCAACCTTCCTAGCTGTAGATTCAATATCCGTCGGTCAGTAAAGTTCTATAGGTTACGTACGATTGGATGATCATGTCTCGAAAGAGACATGGCTGACTAGGCAGAAGATTTATCTGCAATAGTTTGCCATTAATTTCTGCGGTAGACTGGTTGCCAGACACGGCTATAGAACCCACTGTCTTGGTATTTAACCCATAGCTGGAGGAGAGAGATGGATTATTACTTTACCCAAGTGTTTTCGCGCTTAAGTGATTGTGATGAATTTAACTGGAATTCGAACTCGGCTCCCTGGTTTCTCGTTTGAATATTAACTTGAATGCTGCTTTTATTTGATGAAAGAATTATTATTTGAAATGAGTGATACAAAGTAAACATTTACAGTTAATATTTGTTTTGATCAGGGATATGCCATACTTCCAGATGACACCTTTAATAATCAGAGTATACACACGCCAGTCATCGAAATAACTCAATTCATTCCTGAAGAGTAATGCATATATCTTAGAAGTCAAAACTATTTTTAAATGTGTGTGTCAGTTAACTGCTATACATGGTATATTCTTGGGTGACCATGTATCGAAAGAGACATGACTGGCTGGGCAGAAGACTTTCCTGCAATAGGTTGCCATTACTTTATTCGGTAGATAGTTATTTTCCAAACGATTTCGGCCAGCAGAAATTATAATATACTGTTTAACTATTTATATATAAAAAGACATTCCACTCAGATACGAGCATCCATTAAAAAATAAGAATTTTTTTTTTTAATCATCTCACCCCAAGCAAGGCATTCCACTGCCACTATTGCGCATGGGGCTACATAGGGGAAGGTAAAGAGAAGGAGTGGTTAAACATAGGGAATGTCAGGAGGAAGGTGACACATGAGTAAGGATACCGAGGATGAGGGTTGGGCAGATGGGAAGAGTGTTTGATAGAATGGAAGCAGGTTAGTGTGTTAGGAGGTGTCTACTGACCTTACATTTAAACTCCTGGAGATTGTAGCCGTCAGGGAAGCAATCGTGTGGAAGGGAATTCCACAGTGCGAGGAAAGAAACTGTTAGAGTAGAAGTTGCGGTTGCATTTTATCGGTTTCACTGAAAAAGAGTGGGATCTAGTTGCTAATCTAGTATCTCGTGCAAATTCGTATTTAGGGGGCACCAGTGATCTAAGTTCATCGGAGCAGAAGCCGTGAAAGTATTTATAGAAGAGACACAGGGAAGCCACGTCGCGCCGGTGGGAGAGAGACTGCAGGCGGTCTGCCAAGTCGGTATCTATCACATTACAGACCCTCCTCTGAAATCGAGAAGCCCGAGGAGAATAGCAGGGGCACCCGACCAGATATGGCAGCAGTATTCAATGCATGGGCGGATGGTAGATTGATATATGTGAAGGATAGATCTAGACGGAAAAAACTTCCGGGCCCTACACAGAGAACCGACTTCATAGCAACGAATTTAGCAATGGATTCGATATAGTCATTCCATTTGAGGTCCGCTGAAACTGTGAGACCAAGGAGGCGTAGTGTTTTACTCTCTGGGAGGCAAGCCTGATCCATGCTAATGGGAGGTAGGTGAGATTGTCGATGATGGTTAATTGAAAGTAGCTTCGTTTTAGAAGCATGAAAATTTACTAGCTATTTCTTACCCCAGTCCAATATGGATTGGAGGTCTTTTTCAATCTCGGCTGCGAGGTTAGCTTTGACGCCTACACCAGATTTTTGTAGGAGGCGAGAGTAAACTGTGATGTCATCGGCGTACAAACCTACTTGGGCTCTTATGGAATCAGGGAGATCATTAATGAATATCAGGAAGAGTGTAGGACCTAAGATGGAGCCTTGGGGGACACCTGCGTTTGTATGGTAGTTCTGGGAGGCATGTCCGTTTAATACCACCTTCATAAGCTGGAATTTCCTAGCACGGATGAAGGCATCGATTCCAGCCTTAACCCAGGAGGAGACCTCGGATGCACATTCTTCGATGGGAAGACTAGAAACGTTGTTCCAAGGGATGTCAGAGGAAGTCTCGGAACGAATCCCAGTCTGCTCTTTGATAGCAGTAGGATATTCTACTTGTCTGGGTTTCATGGGTCGGGCGGGAGTGGAGTGAAATATTGACGGACACTACAGTGTGGTCAGAGTTTCCGAGTGGGCAGAGTTGTCTGGTAGTGCAAGAGTCTGGGATGGAAGTGAAGCAGAGGTCTAGAAGTGAGTCCCTTCCGTTAGCGTTGTCGGAGAAACGCGTGGGGAAGTCCACTACTTGCGTAAGGGATTGGGTGATTGAAAAGTTCATGGTGTGGACACCAGCAGGGTCGGTGACAGCGTTCTTCAGCCACTTGGTATGGTGGGCGTACAAATACAAAACTAATGAAAATTCATAATCTATATGCATAAAACTAATGAAAATTCATAATCTATATGCATAAAACTAATGAAAATTCATAATCTATATGCATAAAACTAATGAAAATTCATAATCTATATATATAAAAGACAATCTGTGAGTCTGTGTGAGACTGTTCCCTATGCACGCCTACATTTTTTAAGCTACACCATTCAAACTTTCTAGCGACACATATCTACAGGGAAGCCAGGTCGACCACATACGTTTTGAGCTTAAGTTCAGCAATTTTTCCTTTCGCACTTTTTGGCCAATGGTGAAGATTGTTTACATTTGCTCCGTAAAACATCTAAGATCTAAAATGGTTGCTAGATTACATCACAGAAATCAAATCCAACGTGTCAAACGAGACTAAAATATTTTTTATTAAAAAAGACTTTATATTTAATTTTTATTCTGACGTTTTAAAACTTCATTTGGTCAACAAAAAAATGTGAATATTTTCCCTGCAATTTTGAAACAAAAGAAATATTTTTAAAATGTGTTTTTTCAAACAAAAACAAAATAAGTAAAAATGTCAATGTTTAATTTAATTATTTAAGTCTTTTTTTTTCAGTTTTAATATTTCATACTTCAGAAAATAAAATTAAAAAAAAAATACAGCTTTTTTTTTGCTAAATATTTCATGCAAGAAATCAACTGTATGTAATTCGTGTGGCATTGATGTAACTTTTTCCTCTCAAATAAAATGTCTACATTTTTAAATATTCTTCGAAAATTTCTGAACTGAGGGCGTAATAGTTTTTGTACTTCTAATTTCAATATAACAAAATTAATAATTTTTATTTTTATGTTAAATGTATTTAGTCAACAAAAAATGTAAATATTTTCCCCCGTAATTTTGAAACAAAAACCAACGCAATGTTGTTTACAGTGTTACACAAAACATCAAATCACGTTTACGCAAAACAAAAGAAAATAGATTTTTTTCTCCTACTACTAAAATGTTCTGCGTTGCACGGGTAACGTCGGGCTCTGACGTTAGTATATATCATACAATACGACATGAGTGCATAAAATGATACTGTAATATAGACATTAATATGTAAATCTTTTTTTAAAACTTATACGATATTAACCATTAAAATTTTAAGGTCGTACATATACTTCACTAAAAATTTCACTAAAGAATAGAAATTAACTTGCTATTTAGTTCCCGTTCCAAAACTTATTTTCGGCTAAGGGTGTTAACTGGACACAACCTGTAATACATTTTAAAGTATTAATTAACCTTTCTTACGTTTCTGTTTGATATGACTTTATTATATTTCAAAATATTAATAAACGTTGAAGAAAAAGTCTATTATTAAGAATGAATCTTGAAAATTTTATTAAAAAGCCTAATTTCATGATATAAACAGACTTTATCTTGGAAGCGAAACAGAGAGTAATTGCAGTCTTGCTGTTTCAAATATTTTTAAACTTCCAAAAATCTGAATGTATGGTCATCAGCAAAAAGAAAACTCCAAAATGCTAACTACAGCATGGATAATAAACTATAATAAAATGTATGGGTAGGTATTTGAAGGCTATCACAATGCGCTTAATAAAATAAAGAAAGAAAAAATAAGGTGTTGGGTATTATCTATTTATTATTTAAAGGCACGGTCTACCATCGGACATGAAACCAAGCTCTCCTATCATTCTAAAAATGAGATTCTGATCTCGAAATATTAATAATAAATAGGTAATACCCAACACCTTATTTACCCTCCTTTATTTTACTAAACGTATTGTGATAATCTTCAAATAGCTACCTAAACACCTTATCTACACAATGCTACAAGCAAATTATAAAATTCTCCTATAATAAAAAAAAAATAAAAAAATTTAAATACTTTGGAAACGTTCTGATCTGACAGAGAACGGAAAGTGCGACACTGAAAACGAAAAACAGATTGGAATGGCCAAGAACGCATTTCAAAAGCCAACCAGAGTACTGAGAGTCAAGAAAATCTTATTGGAAGCAAAGTGTTCTGGACTGTTATGTCGTATCTGTCCTTTCGTATGGTAGTGAATGTTGGTCGATTCATTCAAGGATGAAGGCGAGACTTGAAACAGCAGAAAAGTGGTTCTACAAAAGGATGTTGAGGATACCATGGACCGAGTACGTGAGCAACGACGAGGTGTTGGAGAAGTTTGTAAACGAGAAAAAAACTGATACTTAACACCAGGTTAATAGAACACGTAACAAGGAAGGTGGGTCTGGAGAATCTTATACCCACAGGACGTACAGAGGGAAAGAGAGACAAGGGAAATTGATGGATTTGAGTAAATGGATGGTGCAGCAATATTTGTGAGAGATACCAAGAGGAAAAGATTAAGAGCGACAAGAGACAGGGCCAAAAGGAATTCCATGGTCGCCTACGTTCTGAAGAGACACGACACCTGAAGAAGAATTGATGGTGAAGCGGGGTTTGGGAGAGATACCAAGAGGAATAATATTAAGAGCGACAAGAGACAGGGCCAAAAGGAATTCCATGGTCGCCTACGTTCTGAAGGAACGTGGCACATGAGGAAAAAGAAACATTTCTGAAAACACGTACTTGTGTATAATACGACCCTGCTTTTTTTTACTTTTAATTTTCCTTCTTCTTTTCTTGTATTATACGCTAGAAAATATGGTCAGCACTACAAGATGGAAATGACTCCCAAAAGTATAGCGCTGTGACTGTAATATTTAATTCCTTTAGTCATAACTGTGAGGGTCTATGATATACGGAGCATGCCATCAATTAAGACATCATTGGACTGAATTCAAGACCAGCTTTATAAAGGACACCGACATCAGTCAGTTAAGTGCCATACGTGAAACACGCTCAGGCGATCATATCTCGAAAGAGACAGGACTGACTAGGCAGAAGATTATCCCGCAGTAGGTTGCCATTGCTTTCTGCGGTAGACTGGTTGCCAGCCAAGGATATAGAACCCAATCTGTCCGGTTATTTAACCCATAACTGGAAGGAAGAGACGGATTAATACCTTTCCCAAGGGTATTTGCGCGTAAGTGAATGCAATGAGGATCGAACTCACTAGTTATAGCGAGACAAGCTTGCTAATCATTGCAACATCTCGTGGTGCCCAAAGATAGATAGATAGATAGATAGATAGATAGATAGATAGATAGATAGAAATACAGAGATATAAACTATGATTAAGAGACGAATGAACAAACTGAAAAAAGCTTAGGTAGATAGATATTGACAGAATGAGATGAACAGATAGATATGAACAAAGATAGTGAGAGAATTATTGCGATCACTAGAGAAAGAAATTAATAAAATTAGATAGATAGATAAATAGATAGATAGATATTGACAGGATGAGATAGATAGATAGATAGATATTGACAGGATGAGATAAATAGATAGATATTGACAGAATGAGATAGATAGATAATTGACAAATAATTGACAGAATGAGATAGATAGATAGATAAATAGATAGATAATTGACAGAATGAGATAGATAGATAGATAATTGACAGAATGAGATACATAGATAAATAGATAATTGACAGAATGAGATAGATAGATAGATAGATAATTGACAGAATGAGATAGATAGATAGATAGATAGATAGATAGATAGATAGATAATTGACAGAATGAGATAGATAGATAGATAGATAATTGACAGAATGAGATAGATAGATAGATAGATAGATAGATATAGATAATTCACAGAATGAGATAGATAGATATAGATAATTCACAGAATGAGATAGATAGATAATTGACAGAATGAAATAGATAGATAGATATAGATAATTGACAGAATGAGATAGATAGATAATTGACAGAATGAAATAGACAGATAGACAGATAATTGTCAGACTGAGATAAATAGATAATTGACAGAATGACATAGATAATTGACAGAATGAGATAGATAGATAATTGACAGATAATTGTCAGAATGAGATAGATAGATAATTGACAGAATGAGATAGATAGATAGACAGATAATTGTCAGAATGAGATAGATAATTCACAGAATGAGATAGATAATTCACAGAATGAGATAGATAGATAGATAGATAGATAATTGACAGAATGAGATAGATAGATAGATAATTGACAGAATGAGATAAATAGATAGATAGATAGATAATTGACAGAATGAGATAGATAGATATAGATAATTGACAGAATGAGACAGATAGATAGATATTTGACAGAATGAGATAGATAGATAATTGAGAGAATGAAATAGATAGATAGACAGATAATTGTCAGACTGAGATAGATAGATAATTGACAGATAGATAGATAGATAGATAATTGACAGAATGAGATAGATAGATAGATAATTGACAGATAGAGATGATAGATAGATAATTGACAGAATGAGATAGATAGATAGATAATTGACAGAATGAGATAGATAATTCACAGAATGAGATAGATAAATTCCACAGAATGAGATAGATAATTCACAGAATGAGATAGATAGATAGATAGATAATTGACAGAATGAGATAAATAGATAGATAGAAAGATAATTGACAGAATGAGATAGATAATTGACAGAATGAGATAGATATTGACAGAATGAGATAGATAGATATTGACAAAATGAGATAGACAGATAATTGACAGATAATTGTCAGAATGAGATAGATAGATAGGTATTGACAGAATGAGATAGATAGATAGATAATTGACAGAATTAGATAGATAGATAGATAATTGATAGAATGAGATAGATAGATAATTGACAGAATGAGATAGATAGATAGAGAGATAGATAATTGACAGACAGATAGATAGATAATTGACAGATTATATAGATAGATAGATAGATAGATAGATAGATAGATAATTGACAGAATGAGATAGATAGATAGATAGATAACTAACAGAATGAGATAGATAATTCACAGAATGAGATAGATAGATAACTAACAGAATGAGATAGATAATTCACAGAATGAGATAGATAGATAATTCTAGATAGAGATAGATAATTGACAGAATGAAATAGATAATTGACAGAATGAGATAGATAGATAGATAGATAATTGACAGAATGAGATAGATAGATAATTGACAGAATGAGATAGATAGATAGATATTGACAGAATGAAATAGATAGATAGATATTGACAGAATGAGATAGATAGATAGATAATTAACAGAATGAGAGAGAGATAGATAGATAGATAGATAGATAGATAGATAGATAATTGACAGAATTAGATAGATAGATAGATAGATAATTGATAGAATAAGATAGATAATTCACAGAATGAGATAGATAATTGACAGAATGAGATAGATAGATAGATAGATAATTGACAGAATGAGATAGATAGATAGATAATTGACAGAATGAGATAGATAGATAGATAATTGACAGAATGAGATAGATAGATAATTGACAGAATGAGATAGATAGATAATTGAGAGAATGAAATAGATAGATAGATAATTGTCAGA
This sequence comes from Ascarosepion bandense, assembly GCA_037127315.1. NCBI lineage: Eukaryota > Metazoa > Mollusca > Cephalopoda > Sepiida > Sepiidae > Ascarosepion > Ascarosepion bandense. Next base: position 1,318,545 of record JBBBDQ010000732.1, read on the forward strand.
CTGAGATAGATAGATAATTGACAGAGTGAGATAGATAGATAGATAGATAGATAATTCACAGAATGAGATAGATAATTCACAGAATGAGATAGATAGATAATTCACAGAATGAGATAGATAGATAGATTTATACAGAATAGAATAGATAATTGACAGAATGAGATAGATAGATAGATAGATAGATAGATAGATAGATAGATAGATGATTCACAGAATGAGATAGATAATTCACAGAATGAGATAGATAGATAGATAATTGACAGAATGAGATAAATAGATAGATAGATAGATAATTGACAGAATGAGATAGATAGATAGATAGATATTGACAGAGAAAATGATAGATAATTGACAGAATGAGATAGATAATTCACAGAATGAGATAGATAATTCACAGAGTAAGATAGATAATTCACAGAGATAGATAGATAGATAGATAGATAGACAGACAGATAAATAGATAGATAGAAAGATAATTGACAGAATGAGATAGATAGATAGATAGATAGATATTGACAGAATGAGATAGATAGATATTGACAAAATAAGACAGACAGATAATTGACAGATAATTGTCAGAATGAGATAGATAGATAGATAATTGACAGATAGATAGATAGATAGATAAATTGACAGATAGATAGATAGATAGATAATTGATAGAATGAGATAGATAGATAATTGACAGAATGAGATAGATAGATAGAGAGATAGATAGATTGACAGAATGAGATAGATAGATAATTGACAGAATTATATAGATAGATATAGATAATTGACAGAATGAGATAGATAATTGACAGATAGGGATAGATAGATAGATAGATAACTAACAGAATGAGATAGATAATTCACAGAATGAGATAGATAGATAACTAACAGAATGAGATAGATAATTCACAGAATGAGATAGATAGATAATTCACAGAATGAGATAGATAATTGACAGAATGAAATAGATAATTGACAGAATGAGATAGATAGATAGATAGATAATTGACAGAATGAGATAGATAGATAATTGACAGAATGAGATAGATAGATAGATATTGACAAGAATGAAATAGATAGATAGATAGATAGATAAGATAGATAGATAGATAATTAACAGAATGAGAGAGATAGATAGATAGATAGATAGATAGATAGATAGATAGATGACAGAATTAGATAGATAGATAGATAGATAATTGATAAATAAGATAGATAATTCACAGAATGAGATAGATAATTGATAGAATGAGATAGATAGATAGATAGATAATTGACAGAATGAGATAGATAGATAGATAATTGACAGAATGAGATAGATAGATAGATAATTGACAGAATGAGATAGATAGATAGATGACAGAATGAGATAGATAGATAATTGAGAGAATGAAATAGATAGACAGATAATTGTCAGACTGAGATAGATAGATAATTGACAGAATGAGATAGATAGATAGATAGATAGATAATTCACAGAATGAGATAGATAATTCACAGAATGAGATAGATAGATAATTCACAGAATGAGATAGATAGATATTCACAGAATGAGATAGATAATTGACAGAATGAGATAGATAGATAGATAGATAGATAATTCACAGAATGAGATAGATAGATGGAGTACAGAATGAGATAGATAATTCACAGAATGAGATAGATAGATAGATAATTGACAGAATGAGATAAATAGATAGATAGATAGATAATTGACAGAATGAGATAGATAGATAGATAGATATTGACAGAAAGAGATAGGTAGATAATTGACAGAATGAGATAGATAGGTAATTGACAGATATTTGTCAGAATGCGATAGATAGATAGATAATTGACAGAATGAGATAGATAGATAATTAACAGAATGAGATAGATAGATAGATAGATAATTGACAGAATGACATAGATAGATAATTGACAGAATTCGATAGATAGATAGATAGATAATTGATAGAATAAGATAGATAGATAATTCACAGAATGAGATAGATAATTCACAGAATGAGATAGATAGATAGATAATTGACAGAATGAGATAGATAGATAGATAGATAATTGTCAGAATGAGATAGATAATTGACAGAATGAGATAGATAGATAATTGACAGAATGATATAGATAGATAGATAATTGACAGAATGATATAGATAGATAGATAATTGACAGAATGATATAGACAGATATATAATTGACAGAATGAGATACATAGATAATTGAAAATAATTGACAGAATGAGATACATAGATAGATAATTGACAAATAATTGACAGAATGAGATACATAGATACATATTAGATAATTGACAGAATGAGATAGATAGATAGATAGATAATTGACAGAATGAGATAGATAGATAGATAGATAATTGACAGAATGAGATAGATAGATAGATAGATGACAGAATTAGATAGATAGATAGATAGATAGATAGATAATTGACAGAATTTGATAGATAGATAGATAGATAGATAGATAGATAGATAGGACGAGTCAAATTCTATGAGAATATATAGGTTAAAAAAATGAAGATTTTGATTAAATAGTGGGCAGAAATAAGAGAAGGTCGTTGACGCTATGTCACTGGCGGTCTGTTGCGTGCAATGAGATCCGATTCAAGTGAGAGCAACTTTGTCCGACTATCGCGTTGCTTCGACGATAAATTACCTGTCAACTCGTCCAATCAATCAGGAACCCGACTTTGTTGGTGTCTCGACCATTCAATCGAAGTGGTTGGAGCTGACAAAGCCACAGATCGATACACACCGCCGCACAGCAACACGTCGGCCCTCCCATGAGACTTTAATAACGCACTCCTCAAACCCGCACCCTAGTGCCTTTCGATAACTCGTTTGGTTTGTGCCAATCTCTGTCTCTCTGTTTGTATGTCTCTTTGTCTGTCTCTGTCTTCTTGTCTGTATGTCTGTCTCTTTCTCTCTCTCTCTCTCCCTCTCTCTTTATCTATCTATCTATCTATCTATCTATCTATCTATCTCCCTTCTTACTCTTCTCCTCGATCTCTCTCATTTTCTGTTCTTTCTTATATTGCAATTTTAATTTTTTTTCTTTAGCCCTATCTCTCTCTTTCTCTCTCTCTCTCTCTCTCTCTCTTTAACCCCTTTTTCTCGCTCTCTCTCTCTCTTTTCTTACTCTTCTCTTCGGTCTCTCATCTTCTGTTCTTTTTTACATTGATCCTTTTAATTTTTCTCTTCTCTCTTTCCCTATATCTTCCTCTCTCTCTCTCTCCCTCTTTCTTTCCCCTCTCTCTTCCTTTCTTTCTTCTTAATCTTCTCTTCGTTCTCTCTCATTTTCTGTCCTTTCTTATATTGCGTTTTTTAAATTTTTCTCTCTTTCTCTCTCTACCCCTCTATCTCCCTCCCTCTTTCTCTTAACCTCCTCTCTCTTTCTCTAACTCTCTCTCTCCATCTCTCTCTTCTCTCTCTCTCTCCTCTCTCTCTCTTCTCTTCGGTCTCTCTCATCTTCTGTTCTTTCTTACATTGCTTCTTTTGATTTCTCTGTCTGTCTGTCTGTTTGTCTGTCTGTCTCTCTCTCTCTTTCTCTTTCTCTCTCTCTCTTACATGTGCTATAAGGATGTGCGGGTGATGAGATAAATAATGTATCAGAATTATCTAAACTTATTTATAAATGGAACGTTTGTGTGTGTGTGTGTGTGTGTGTGTGTGTGTGTCCGTTACCTATAGACTCCGAAACGGCTGAACCGATTTTCTTGAAAATTTACACAGTTGTAATATAAGCATCTGCGAGTGTTGTTAGTTAGGTTTTGTATCGAGGTACCCCGATATTGAAAATCGATAATCGAAAAAATCGGGTTATAGAAGGACATAAGAAACGATATTCAGACGTTTCAAGGTTGCAGTTCTTACAATAGTGCAGAAAATCGATAATATATATATAAGGCAAGATATTTGTGTGTGTGTGTGTGTCAGTTTATCTGTCTGTATGTCCTTTATACAAATCTACAATTTTTATCCGATTCTCACCAAACTTCACACAAATATTCTTTATGCTGAGTCTGAGCTCCAGGACCATGGATTAGTTTTACAGATTTCATTACACCCGAGCAACGCCGGACTATACTGCTAGTTAATCAAAAAGCCAAATTTCAATTCCCATTGGAAATACACTTGGGTTCAAATACCCTTGGGAAAGGCATGAACCCACATTCTCTCTTTCCATCTATAGATTAATTAATAAGACTTGTATCTTCTTTATATTCCGTATCCACTAAAGACGAAGTGGATCAGTGTTCTCCACAACTTCCTGCCCTTTGTAGCTCTTAATAAACTTTGCCTCGTATCATTTCTCCTAAACTCTCCTCCACGATTCATGTACTCAAACTTTCTATGTAGGTTATGTGTTAACTTCGTTTGACCCTCATGCTCGCTATGGCTTGTGGCTATCAGATTTTCCAATTCTTTATGAGCCCCAGAAACTTCAACTGTCTCTTCCTATGTAAAGGTTTCATTTTTGTTTGTATTTTCTCTAAAGCTCCGACGTCGCTCCCATTTTCGGTCGATGGTATTCTCAGCATTCTGCTGTAGAACCAAATTTCTGTTGCTTCAAATATCTTGTTCATTTTAGCAGAGATTTCCCAGAACTCGCTCTCATATAGGAAATCATTATTATCTCCCCTCCCACTCGAAAATTCTTCCAATTTTCTAGCTTTAAATAACCCGCAAAGGGTTGATAAGCCGTAAAATACGAACTAATCATGTTCTTCTCATTCTCCATCTGATTCTTTCTCTCTCTCTCTCTCTCTCTCTCTCTCTCTCTCTCTCACGCTTTCTACAGCCTTCTCTCTTTCTCTCTCAATTTCTCTTTATCTCTATCGCTCTTCCTGTTTCCCTTTTTATCGTCACCTCCCCTTCTCTCTCTCTCTTTGTTTCTCTCTAATTCCTCTTTCTCCCTTCATATAATTCTATCGAGCTCTTCTACGCTCTCTCTATCTTTTTGTATCTCTCCCCTTTTTTGTCAATTAATCTCACGCTATCGCTCTCTTCTCCTCTCTTTAATTCTCTCTCTTTCTGACTTTTTCCATCCGCTCTTTCTCTCTCTCCCTGTCTCTCTTGCGATATAAAGACATTTCCTTCTTTGTCTTTTCTTTCAGACTCAGTCTATCTCATTCATCTATCTATCTATCTATCTCTGTCTATCCATTATCTATCTATCTATCTATCTATCTCAGTCTATCTATATCTATCTATCTATCTATCTATCTATCTCAGTCTAATCATATCTATCTATCTATCTATCTCAGTCTAATCATATCTATCTATCTATCTATCTATCTAATCATATCTATCTATTCTATCTATCTCAGTTCAATCATATCTATCTATCTATCTATCTCAGTCAATCATATCTATCTATCTATCTATCTAAGTCTAATCATATCTATCTATCTAAGTCTAATCATATCTATCTATCTATCTCAGTCTAATCATATCTATCTATCTATCCATCTAAGTCTATCCATATTCATCTATCTATCTAATCATATCTATCTATCTATCAATCATCTATCTATCTATCTATCTAAGTCTAACTCTCTATATCTATCTATCTATCTATCTATCTAAGTCTAATCATATCTATCTATCTATCTATCTATGTCTAACTATATCTATCTATCTATCTAAGTCTAATCATATCTATCTATCTATCTATCTAAGTCTAACTATATCTATCTATCTATCTATCTAAGTCTAATCATATCTATCGATTTAAGTCTAATCATATCTATCTATCTATCTAAGTCTAATCATATCTATCTATCTATCTATCCCAGTCTAATCATATCTATCTATCTATCTATCTCAGTCTAATCATTATCTATCTATCTATCTAAGTCTAATCCATCTATATCTATCTGTCTTAATCATATTCATCTAAGTCTAATCATATCTATCTATCTATCTATCTAAGTCTAATCTATCCATTCATCTATCTATCTAAGTCTAATCATATCTATCTATCTATCTATCTAAGTCTAACTATATCTATCTATCTATCTAAGTCTAATCATATCTATCTATCTATCTATCTAAGTCAATCATCTATCTATCTATCTATCTATCTATCTAAGTTCACCTGTATATCTATCTATCTATCTATCTAAGTCTAACTATGTATCTATCTATCTATCTAATCATATCTATCTATCTATCTATCTAAGTCTAATCATATCTATCTATCTATCTATCTATCTAAGTCTAATCATATCTATCTATCTATCTATCTAAGCTCAATCATATCTATCTATCTATCGTTCAATCATATCTATCTATCTATCTATCTAAGTCTAATCATATCTATCTATCTATCTATCTAAGTCTAATCATATCTATCTATCTAAGCTCAATCATATCTATCTATCTATCTATCTAAGTCTAATCCTATCTATCTATCTATCTATCTCGCTCAATCATATATCTATCTATCTATCTATCTCAGTCTAATCATTATCTATCTATCTATCTAAGTCTAATCATATCTATCTATCTATCTATCTATATATCTATCTATCTAAGTCTAATCATATCTATCTATCTATCTATCTATCTAATCATATCTATCTATCTATCTATCTATCTAAGTCTAATCATATCTATCTATCTATCTATTTGCTCAATCATATATCTATCTATCTAAGTCTATCTATCTATCTATCTATCTATCTGAGTTCAATCATATCTATCTATCTATCTATCTATATATCTATCTAAGTCTAATCATATCTATCTATCTATCTATCTAAGTCTAATCATATCTATCTATCTATCTATCAAACAACTATATCTATCTATCTATCTATTCTTTATTTTTTAAAATGTGTAAAAGCACTAGATAGAAGAGAGTGAAGAGAAGGACAAACGATTTAGAAAGAAGCAAGAGAAGGGAAGGAATACAGGTGTGGTGATAGTTGCAGACGTGGAGGGAAAGGAAAGGATATACAGGGTAGTGAGGAAAGAACTAGGGTCAAGTGGTTAAATTCACCTTACATTTGAATTCCTGGAGGTTGTATCCGTCAGGAAAGCAAGAATAAGGAAGCGAGTTCCACAGGCGACAAGTGTGAGGAAAGAAGCTGCAGGAGTAGAATTGTCGTCTGCATTTGGTTGATGTCACTGTGAATGTGTGAGACCCAGTTGCCAGTCTGGCTGCACGTGTAAACACCTGTTGCCGAGGCACCAGTGACTTAAGTTCGTTAGAGCAGAAGCCATGAAAGTATTTATAGAACAAAGAGAAGCCACATCCCGTCGGTGGGAAAATGGCTGTAGTCGAGCCGCCAAGTCAATACCTATCACATTACTGATTCTCCTTTGGAGCCTGTCAAGAACACCGAGGTGAACAGCGGAGGCACCTGACCATATATGGCAGCTGTACTCCATGCACGGACGAATGGTTGATTTGTATATATGCAGGATGGTTTCAGGCGGGAAAAACATCCTGGCCCTACATAGTGACCCAGCCTTCCTAGCAGTGGATTTAGCTATTGACTCAATGTAGCGGTTCCACTTGACATCAGAAGAGAGGGTAAGGCCGAGGAAGCGCAGTGGATTACTCTCGGGGAGACTCACTGGGTCCATGCTTATGGGAGGCAAGAGAGGTTGCCTCTGATTGTTGACAGACAGCAGCTTGTTCTTAGACGCACTGACATTTACAAGCCACTTTTAACCCCAGTTCACCACTGAATGTAGATCCCTCTCAAGAACAGCAGCGAGATTACGTTTGTCCGCCGCGCCGGGTTTCTTACTGATGCGGAAGTAAATTGTTGTGTCATCTGCGTAGATGCCTACTTGGCTCTTGATCTCGACTGGGAGGTCATTTATGAAAATAAGGAAGAGCGTCGGGCCTAGGATAGAGCCCTGAGGGACACCAGCATTTGTACAGTAAGATGTGGAAGCCTGCCCATTCAGGACGACCTTCATTGTGCGGTTATTTAGGAAGGATTGGATCAGATCATGCAATCGTCCGGTGATGCCGTAACACCGTAGCTTGCATAGAAGGCCAGCGTGCCAAACCCTGTCAAAAGCCTTGGAGATGTCCAGAGCAACAGCTCGAGCCTCGCCAGACTCCTCAAGAGCCTGGAACATGTACTCCGTAATGGTCGTTAGCATGTCGGCCGTGGACCTGGCAAAGTGGAAGCTGTACTACCTGTCGGAGAAGAGTTTATGGGCAGTAAGATGCTGAGCTATTACATCATTAATAATGGCCTCGAACACCTTCCCGAAAATTGGTAAAAGGCTGATAGGGCAGTAGTTAGATGGGTTCGAGGGTTCCCCAGAGTTCTTGAATACAGGAACGACAGAAGAGGATTTCTAACATGCAGGAAAACTGGAAGCAGAGAGGCAGTAGTTATACAGTTTAGAGAGGACGGAGGAGAGTTCGGGGACACATTTCTTAAGCACAATCACCGGGATTCCATCACCACCGCTCGCCTTATGAGGGTCAAGTTTTGATATTACACAGGATACTACTGTCGGGGTAATGTATATATCGTACAGTTTAGCCTCAGTTCTAATAGGGAAGTCGGATGAGGGTACTCCAGATGAGTCAAATGTGGAGTTGGATGAGAATCTGCGAGCAAAGTACTCGGCCTTGTCCGCTGATGATGTGAGGACCTCAAATTCATTGATTAAAGGAGGGATAGAGGATTTGCTATTGTTCAGCACCCGTTTGCATAACCGCCAATAGTCCTTGGAGCCGAACTTGCGGTCAGCTATGCGCTGTCTCATTCTCTCAGCAAACAACCGCTTGGCGTCATTCAGGATTCTCTTGCACTCATTACGAGCAGACGTGAATATTGTGGTCAGATGACTGTCTCCGGAATAATCGAAAGTAATGATTCCTGTGGGCCATGGCGGCCGAACAGGCAGAAGAGAACCAAGGGGAGGAATGGGGTTTGAGACAAAACTTCCTGGTAGGTATGAAGGCATCAATGCCAACTTTCACCAAGGAAGATATGTCAGAGGCACAGTCATCAACTGGGAGATCGAACGCTTTTCCCCAAGGGACGTCGCGTAGGAAGTCGCGGAAGGCATCCCAGTCAGCACTTTGGTAGCAGTAGGAGGTCCTGTAAGTAGGAGGCTCCTGGGGGGAGTGAGAGTGGAGAGAAATATTAAGAGAGACAACAGCATGGTCAGAGTTGCCGAGACCTGGCAGGAGTAAAGTGCAGAGGTAAAGCATATATCTAGTAGAGAGGCGTGTCCAGAGGAAGTGCTTGGAAAACGTGTAGGGAAGTCCACTACTTGCGTAAGGAATTGGGAAATGGCAAAGTTCTTGGCGTGGATGCCTGCTGAATCAGTAACAGAGTCTTTAAACCACTCAGCATGATGGGCGTTAAGATCTCCGAACACAAATATGTGAGCAAATGGGTGGTAATGCTATCTAGAAGGGAGCAGTCTGGAGAAGATGGGGGACGGTAAAGGAAGAAATGGTAGCTAACCGAACTGACAGACGGAGACATACATATTGGTGGGCCGTGGATTCGAGTGATGTCACCCTAGCTATAGGGAGGTGTTCACTAATGTAGACCCCCAGCCCATGATATGTGGACAGTGGAATCCTTCCTTAAGAGGGGAAGATAACCAGGGATTGAGAAGTCAGAAGAGGGAATTGATGAGTTGAGATTAGTCTCACAGAGCGCTAGGATGTCAGGGGACTTTTCATGGAGGAAAGCTTCAACCCTACAAAAGTTAGTACAAATGCCCCGGATGTTAGTAAAAGAACTGTTAAGAGATTTTGGTGATTTGAGTTGGACTGGTTTAGGATTTTTTCTGATTCCGTTTATCATGTTAAGGTTTTGTTGGTAGGGAGGTATCTTTAGTAGAGGAAGCAAGCGGTCATTATCCACGATATGCGCTGGGATGGAAACTGGCTCGGGCTGCAACATAGTGTGGCCTCGGGGTTGCCCACCGAAAGCGCCTGCAGGGACACCTATCCATGCGCGACATGGCACTACATGAACCCCGATATTATGCAACTGTTGATCAGAGCAGCCGCTCTTGATGCTACGTAAGAGTTAGGGCTCCTAACTACCAGTCGGAAGCAGTAACCAGGAAACTGCCAACCCGGTACCCTCACAGTGATGAGACGTTGCCACCAACCAAGCGCATCGCAGGAAAATCGCGGAAGCATCAATACTGAGGTCTGAGGAGAGAAAAGAGAAAACCGGAACCCACATCCCAAACAGGGAACGAGGGGATGAACCTCTTGACCTGTTCAATACAAGTGGGTGGAGTGTGAACCGGGCGATAGTTGGATCTATCTACTTACTATCTATCTTTAAAAAAAAGGAAAAAAAAAAGCAGGGTGGTGAATTGCGAAAGTCCAGTCAAAGAGATTTCTGCTAAATTGAAAAAAAAAATGAAAGAAAACCAATCGTTGAATTAAGCATGAAAAGTTTAAAATTAAGCAAAAAATGACTTACTTTTAAGAATATTTAAAACAAAGTTGATACCCATGCCAGGAAGATAAAAATAATTTTTAACTTTTTGGTCACTCCAATGAATATTGAGGCGGGGGTGGGTTAGTCAACTTAAATAGCCAGTGTGTGACCTCAAGAGGGTAGCAAAACAACCAAAATACAGCCGGCCAAGAAGAGAAAGAGAGAGACAAGCTATCACACACAGGGCCAGCAAAAAAGAAAGAGAGAAACAATCAATCCAATAGTCAAAAAGATTTCTGCTAAATTCAAAAATAAATAAAGAAAACCAATCGTTCAGATAAGCGTGAAAATTTTAAAATTAAGCAAAAAAATGACTTACTTTTCAGAATATTTAAAACAAAGTTGATACCCATCCCAACACATGGGTACTGCCAGGAAGATAAAAATAATTTTTAACTTTCTTTCTATCTATCTATCTATCTATCTATCTATCTGTTTATATTTTCTTACCTGTTCTTTTGATTGCTGTTTCAGTGTCGGCCTAACTTTTCCTTTCAGTTTCTGCCTCACTTGTACTTTCTCGATTTGCATGGAAAGTCACACAGACAGACAAAATTAGAAAAGCATTTCCATTCTTTAGCCTGAGATCCACATGACTGCCAAACTCAGTGAGAATCAAAATTATTGAATTAGGAATGCGTTCCTTCTTCTTTAACTCTCGTATTACTGTAGGTAAAGACTTATGATCGCTTGGGCCGTGAAACTGCCAATCACGATGCAGTGTTAATTTCTATCTCCGCACGACTTAAACTTACGAACTCCCTTTTCATCCATCATATATATAGCAAAATATAAACACTGCGCACGCACACACACGCGCACAAACACACACACATATATATATATATATATAACCGGCCATATTTATTAGGCTACCCCAGTTTTTTAATGAAATGATGTATTTCATACCATTTTTAGTATTTATTGCCAAGTAGATAAATCTAAAATAAAATAAAATGGTTCTTATGTTAATATTACTTTGCAAAATTTTACAAGGCAAGGAATCAAAGATGTGCTCATCCGAATCGCCCTAAATTTTATTCATTCTTTTATTGATGAAACCGCAATATAGGTAATTATTAAATATTTATAAATTGATTTGATGCACATGTTATTGTGCAATATTAACAAAAGAACCATTCTATTTTCATTTGCAATTATTCACTTGGCAATAAACACTAAAAATAGTATGAAATACATTATTTTGTAAACACTGGGGTTGCCTAATAATTATGACCGGTAGTGTATCTGTGTATTTTTGCAGCAATCCCTCTTTTATACAAGTTACATTAAAGGTACAAGCTACTGCTTTTAAGCTTTTTTTTCAATTTATCTTTTGTTCATACAAGTGTTTTCTTTTCTTGACATAATGTGTGTAAAAACTGTCCAAATGTGCTTAATATCAGAACGGTTTCGGCTATTCTGATCATTCATATAAAATACACGTTAACTATAAGCAAAATGACTTTTTATTAGAAACATTATAAAGAAATATATCACCCCAGTCGACAAAAAAGAAAATTAGATGAATTATTTTTAATAAAAAAACTTAAACCAACTAACCTTATCTTCTAAGACAAATACTCACATGAAGGATCCAAAATACAGGGAACCAATACTGCTTATGAATTCACATGTTCTTTAAAAGACTGGATTTCTAATCAAATTAAATTCATGGATAATTATATTGGACATAACACTACATGCCTATCAAGAAGATTCATGTTACATCTATCCAACATTTGAGATTTGAAAAAGAAATCACTCGATCAGCGGTAAAGAACGAGGGAAAATTTACTCGCCCCCAAATCATTTTACTCAACCGACTCCATTTTCTTAAGAGTCGCCTTACGTAAACGTAGCGCGAATCGCTGACGGAAAACAAAAAATGAAATTTTGACTAAAATTTCGAACGTGTTAGAAAGGATTTCAAAAAAATAATAACAACAAACTTTGATCTTTCCCCTTAATAATAATAGCATAAATATTTTTATGATAAAACTTTGATTTTATTAAGATTGAGCCTTTTTAACATCATGATATGCTGTTTTGTTTTTTTGTTTTTTTGTTTTTTTTGTTTTGCAGTTGAGTGGAGGTACCTAACTTCGTAGTTTCTTTTTTCTGTTTGACTACAACCTCAATCTAGATTATAAAAAATAACAAATCTGATTTTCTCAACGATATTCTGTAAAAAATTACTTATTCGTATAATTTGTTTTTCCGTGCGTGGTTGAAAGAAGTATGCGTATTTTTTCTGTCTTTCAGATCCTCGTTTTTACTTTTCGTAAGCAGGGTGTCAAGGACAAAGTTTCTAAAAATCTCTGAGCGTCTTTAATCTGAGCGACAAAAACATTTTGGCTCCACTCTGGAAGCGTTAATTAAAGAGACCGGGACAATAAAAAGTCACTGTTGGTCATTCTAAGTAACTTGTGAATTTTCAATGGCATAGCTTTGGGTTGTAAAAGAATTCAGATTTTTTTTTTCTTTTTTTTTTTCATTGCGCGATTTTTAATCGACTGCGGGCGAGTAAAGCAATAAACTTTAATCACCCAGTTAAGTTTTTAATCAACTCAGTAGATCGAGTGAATGAAATTTCAAAGGCTGCATCTACCTAACCATAGATAAATAAGGATTAATTTAAACACGTAGCAAATTCCACCTGCAACAAACTTGTAGAAAATATAAAATTCACATGTAAAAGTAAATTCTAAATAGTGAAAGTTTTAACGATAAAAAGAAAAATCCCAAACTCAGTAACATATGAACACGGCCAGAAGGTGCTGAACGTGTTTGGAAAGAAAAAACATTCCTATCACTATATATACATATATAAAAAAAAATCTGCAGTCATTTAAATGCCTTATGCTCGCAGTAGATTGCCATTACTCTCTGCGGTAGACTGGTTGCCAATCAAGGCTTTAGAACCCAATCTCTCCTGCTATTTATCCAGTAGCTTCAGGGAGAAGCAACGGATTAATACCTTTCCCAAGGGGATTTTCGCGTAAGTAAATGCAATTAATTTAACTGGAATTTGAACTCGGCTCGGAGAAATCAAGGAGCCTTTATCCATTACAACACAACGCACAACACAGCATGTAAAATCTTTACATTTTGATAAAAATAAAAGCATCTTGGTAATGGCTAATTGAATATCCGAAAAAGCTCGGATATACAGAACATTCAAAATTATTTGCCTATAATATAAACTTATTTTTAAATGGAACTTTGTCTCTGTGTGTGTGTGTGTGTGTGTGTATGTGTGTGTGTGTGTGTGTGTGTGTGTATACCCGCTACCTATAGACACCGAAACTGCTAAACCGATTTCCTTGAAAATTTACACAGTTGTACTATAAGCGTCTGCGAGTGTTCTTAGCTAGGTTTTGTGTCGAGGTACCCCGATAAATATTGAAAATCGATAATCGAAAAAATCGGGTTATAGAAGGAGTGGTCCGATTATAATCAAATTTGATACACTCATAGACAAAGACATGAAACGATATTCAGAAGTTTCAAGGTTGCAGTTCTTACAATAGTGCAGAAAATCGATAATATATATATATATATATATATATATATATATATATATAAGACAATATGTTTGTGTGTGTGTCTGTTAATCTGCTTGTATATCTGTATTTTTTCAGCGTCAGAGAAGACAATGTTTTTTTTTTATAATCATATCGCCCTAAGCAAGGCGTTTTATTGCCACTGTTGCGCAGGTGGTAACATAGGAGGAAAATTATGAAAAAAAGTGACAGGTTATAGAAGGTGTCAGGAAGTGGTTAAAAGAAGGATAAACATACTGATGAGCGTAGAGTTGACGGAGAAAGGAGCATGAGAGAGAGGATGCAGGTTAGTGAGATAGGAGATGACTATTGACTTTATATTTAAATTAATAGAGATTGTAGCTGTCGGGGAAGAAAGTAAACGGAAGGGAATTCCACAGGTGGGGAAGTGCGAGAAAAGAAGCTGATGGAGCAAAATTTGCATTTACATTTTATTGGTTTTACAGTAAAAGGGTTTATGAATTTGGTGACATAGTGATGACAAGTTCAATCCTTGGGTTATGCTCTGTGTACATGCTCTTAGCGGTAACGGTTGAGGAATTACTGGGCAGTATTAAATAAGACCTGGACGATATTCCTAGACGTAAATTTGTGGAACAAGAACTGTCTAAACTTGTAGATTAAAGAGGAGAGCTCTGAATTTGCTGTAGGTTGATATACATTTAAGGAAAGCCGGAGAGTACAACGGCCCAAACTTTGTGATAACAACAACAAACTTAAGGAAGATAGTTCGAATATAAATAAAATAAAGAAAAGACTTGGAGCGATAGACAAATGCGAGAGGGTGATGGCGTATTACGCTGTAGTGGTATATAGCTAATTATGCAAAGGGAACTGTACTTCTCTAAAGGTAAGCTTTCCAGAATTTTTGGAACCAAATACCATTCTCTCTTACCAAGAATAAAACATTTTTATATCCTTTATCATTGCAGAGATGTCTTCGTAGAACATGGGCGACAACATATATATGCATCATAGTGCAACATCCTGATCTATAAAAATAAAATGCAATCTGTGAGTCTGTGTGTGACTGTTCCCTATGCATGCCCACATTTTTTTAACTATGCCATTCAAACTTTCTAGGGACACATATCTACAGGGAAGCCAGGTCGACACATACTTTTTGAGTTTAGTTTCAGCAATTTTCCCTTTTGCACTTTTTGGACAATGGAGCCAGTTACTTACATTTGCTAAGTAAAACATCTAAGATCTAAGATGGTTTCTAAATTACGTCACAGAAATCAAATCACACGTGTCAAACGTCAGTAAAATATTTTTCTGTTAAAAAAAAGAGCCTTTATATTTAACTTTTATTCTGACGTTTTAAAAATCCATTTGGTCAACAAAAAAATGTCAATATTTTTCCCCGTAAGTTTGAAACAAAAGAAATATTTTTTAAAAAAGTGTTTTTTCAAACAAAAACAAAATTTGTAAAAGAAAAGTGCCAATGGTTAATTTAATTATTTAAGTCTTTTTTTAAATTTAATATTCAGAAAATAAAATTTAAAAAAATATTCAGAAAATAAAATTTTTAAAAATAAAGCTTTTTTTCGCTAAATATCTCATGCAGGAAATCAACTGTCTGTAATTAGCGTGGTATTAATATAACTTTTTTTTGTGATTTTCTGAGTTGCACGGTCAACGCCGGGCTATGGTGCTACTTATAAATAAACAGAGCCTATTTCTATACAGAGACCTTCTAACCACCCAACCAGCATAAATAACCAACATAGAAGTCGTAACGGCAATTACCCATTTTCTGTAAACAAAGGAAATAAGCAAAGCTTGGTTTCCTCTTCCTTCTTTCTCATAAATCCATATTGATCTTCTTTTGTGTGCCATGTCCTTTCAGGACGTAGGCGATCATGGCTTTTCACATCTCCCTATCGTTGGTGGCTCTTAGCGCGCTTTCTCCTGTTGCATCATTCAACACTCGTTTCGTCATCTACCTGATCAGGTCCTTCAAATATGCTATCCTCTGCTTTCCCCTGTCTCTTTTTTCCTCTATCTGGCCTGTTCGTATCAGGTTCTCCAAGCCCTCCTTCCTCATTGCATGTCCCAGGAAATTTAGCTGTCTTTTCCTGATGCTCAGTATTATTTTCTTTTCCATGTCCATTCTTTCCAAAATCTCGTCATTGTTCGGCCCATGATGTCCGCAGCATCCTTCTGTATAACCACATTTCAGCTGCTTCAAGTTTTTCCTTCATCTCCGAAGATATTGTCAAACATTCACTACACAAAACAATATCAGTTATACACCTTCATTCATTTGCTAAAAAACAGCATAGCATAATGTTGAAAGGCCCCATACTTAATAAAGCGTCAAAAGTTTTATCGTCAAAATGTTTATGTTACTATTACGAGGGAAGATTAACCTGTTTAAATTATATTATGAAATGTTTGAATCCTTTTAACACGTGCGAAATTTTAATTAAAAATTTTATTTTAATTCGTCAGCGAACGACGAGATTTGTATCAGTTTATTATGGCAAACCTAATATTATGCAACTAATTTGGGAATTTTTACAAAAATCAAATAATGGTCCGATTTTGATGAAACTTTAAGGACTTATTTACAAATGACTGATATTATTAATGAAATTACTATTTTTATAAAATCTTGGTAAAAATATATATATATTTTATATATGTTAGCCCCACTTCAACTAATTTACTGAAATTTCTAGACAGTGACTATCGTCTCGTAATTTTTATTCATTAATTAAATGAAGCACTCATTAAAGAATGTAAATCACCAATTTTTTTTAAATTGTTCCTTTTTAGAAAATCTACTCTGAAAAGGGAAAACAAACATGCAATAAAACTATGCCATTTTTATTTGGATAAATTTTTAATTGCTTTTATAAACAATATATATTAAAGATATCATAGTCTGAAGAGAAAAATCGATTAATAAATAATTTTAACAAGAATTGTTATTATTTTTATTTTTTAATTATAATAATTTATAAAGATTAAAACTAATTTCACATTTGTTCCAATCACCATTCTAATTATGTTATTAAGTTAATAAGTGAATAGTATAATCACTAATCGAAAATTGAAAAGTTAAATACAAGTTTTCACAAAACAAGACTTTTTAAATAATTAAAACATTTTTATGAGCAGATATCTGGGTTTTTTTTTTCAAAGGTTGTCTCTTTTGCAGAAAAAAACCTTGTATATACTTTTTCGGCAGCGTACAATTGTTTCATTTCGCTTCCGTGTTTCGTGAGTACCTTTCAACACTCAATAAGCTTCTAAAATAACACTTTCAAAATTTTAAATGAGTTTTATTTTTGAAATCCTAGTTTTCTCATTTTTTAAAAACTAATTGTGAATGTAGGTACCTCCATTAATTCGTAATACTTAAAGATTGTAAAATTTTGAAAAGCTTTCTTTTTTTTTAACTTCATTGTTTAGTGTATTGAATTATAATTAAATAAAATAATAGTACAAACAATTATGTATTTAATAATACAATGTAAAATATTATAAAATATATAATAAATGAGAAAACTTTACCATGTCATAAACATCAAGATAAGAATTATTATTAATAAAGAATAATATGAGATACTGATAATATAATATAAATTAATAAATACCATAACATTTCATAAATTATTGAATTCCCGCTGTCTTGCTATATTATTTTATTCTGCTATTAGATTTTAAAATTAATTTTTTAAAAGAATTTATATTATTTTAATTTTTATTTTTCAGAAAGCATCCTCAAACGTAAAGCTAAAAAGCTAAACTAACTAAAGTTTTATAAAATATTACATAATTACTAAAAATATTGTGTTAAACTTTTAATTTTACTATCTACTTAAAGCCAAGAACGAAATGTTTACTTGGGTTACATAAATCTATATAAAATCTGGTCATCCATACTTAGCTTGTCATCAATCATTTCACGAAACGCTGTCATCACATACTTCAAAGGTCAGAAACATCAGAGCTTCGTGATGAACAAATGCATTTATTCATAATTTTCTGCTCTAAAGACGTAATACTACTTTCAAATCAGATTCATTTAATTTCAAATTTACTAATGTTCATAGAATAAAGTAACAGCGATCTATATTCTATTTTTGCAAAATTTCTAAAACTGATAATCAAATTTTGTATACAAATGTGTCGATCGTTCAAAAATGGCCAAAAAAGTGATTCCAGTCAATATCATTTCTGTTTGAAATACACCAGAGTATTTTGCATTAGAACTAGTAAATTTAATCATTTAGCGTTCGATTAAAGCTAAAATTATAACTTTAAAAAAACTTTTTTATTCATTGATATTGAAATAATTTTAAAGCTTAGGTATCGAAATGAATAGAGGTACCTAATATAAATGAATAGAGGTACCTAATATAAATACAGCCCGTGAATCAGTAGTAATAGTTAGTCTTAATATCGCATTGAAGTGTTTAAATAGCAGTGTTGATTCTCTTGTCCATACTGTCTATCTATAAACGATCCTTCACTGATATTTACATATTCGTATGTATTTATAACATATATAGTAAACTGTCAGAAGTCATGGCTTGGGAGTATATAGGTGTCGCCACTGTCTCTGAACGTCATAGAAAGTATATTTATTTTTTAAGAATACAGTAATTGTGACACAAAACCGAAGGGTATGGTGAAGCTGTTCAACTCTTTCTCTGCTAGATAATCAGATTCACAACCTAATCACTCATTACAATTACAATTTGTTCATTCACTACAAGAAATCATCCATCACCTTCCAGTCCTACATATACCATAATATCACATATTCACAGTGGGGGACCTAAGAGAATGAAAAAGCTCATGACAAAAATAAAAGCTTTGTTTTATATGCAATTGCTTCTTTTTCTTCTCTTTTTTTTTTAAAAAAAAGTATATCTAAAAATATACTGATATAAAAATTAGTGAAGGGATGGTGA
>JBBBDQ010000732.1:1342500-1470000 GCA_037127315.1 Ascarosepion bandense
TCCAACATTCACTGCCGTATTGAAGAACTGACATCATGTTGCATTCTAGTACTTTCTTCTTGTTTCTAGTGAAAGTTTTCTATCTTAGTACTTTACTCAGGAAAGCGTCCTTCACCATGCCAATTCGTCTTCGGATCTCTGTGTCGCACTTTCCGTCTCCTGTTAGAACACTTTCTTGGTATTTAAATTTTTGTACTTGCTTGATTCTAGTATCCCCCACCTGTATTTGGCATTTTGGGTTGCTCTTTTTACTGATGACCTTGCATCCAGTTTTCTTGCAGTTTAAAAATAAACTACTACTATTACTAGGTGCCAAATAATTAGTTAAAAATGTGTCTGACTAGGCTTCATCTATGAAATTCAGGCATCTTCAGACTACGACGTTTCTTGTTACCGGATATAAAGACATGAGTCAATAACAAGTGAAAATGTTTCATATAAGAAATTAAAATAAATTAAGGCTATAATAACTACTACTACTACAATAATTTTAAAAAATATTCATGTAAATACTTCACCTCAAACATTTCTACAACTGTTATAACTATTATATCTACACGTAAAGTCAAAAATTAATAATAAATATTCTTTATTTTACAAAATCTACAGAAAGTTACGAAATGACATTGACCGACATATTTATTTCAATTTATTTGTTTTAACATTATTTTTAACTGATACTCGTTTTTCAAATGATACTCTGTTTTTCTATGATTAAACAATATTATATATATCCACTCCCTTATATATAAATATATACAAACTCTCATATACACAAACCGGAGTAAATATTGGAGAGAAATCAGGAACTTATCTATTTATAGCTTAATTTGAGATCGTCAAGATATGTTCCGCGATCGAGTGGTAAGACACGTCGGATTTAATGACGCTTTCTTCTCCATTATATAGGTGCTGCGGGATCAAATCCTGCCTGAGGATATTCAATTCCAAACAATATTTTTGGAATAAATACTTCTGGCGGGTATATGTAAATCTATTCGGGTAAATGACAGTCGCAGATTCGAATCCTAACAGAAGTATGTTTTTCTTTAATATAAATGACTGTTTAATTGTAGATAAACGAAGTATCTTCTTAAATACGAGTATCCATTAAAAATAATGTTTAAACAAATAAATTTAGATTTTTTATATAAGATATCAGAATAACTTTAAACTATTATATCTGCAAATATAAGAGTTATCAGATTTCTTAAATAAATTATTGTCATTATATGTTCTAAATAAGTTGTACAAATTTCTTACAGTTCTGGGTATGATTTTCAACTACATTCGGCAATTAGATCTCTAATCGAGACGTTTAAGGAGTGTAGGACAACCTCTTAACTGCTGTTGCGTCCAAGTTCTGCCTGACCCTGGGTGGTACCCCCTATTAGGGGGACAGCTACGCGTAAATAGTAACCCCCTACGAACTGGGGTTAAAACATGAAAATATAAAATTACATTACAATTAGCTACCAGCAAAATATTTTCATAGTAAAATAAAAAGTAAAATGAAATTACCCCTAATTCACTTTTGAAAAGAAAAATTACCAAATCTCACAAAAAACAAAAACAAAAAAAAACAAAAAAAAATATTCCAGGATAAAATAAGAAGTTGATGCGCCAATAAATAAACAAACTAAGCTAATTTTCTCATTTAAAAAAAAATCATTTACATTGTTGGACTGCTGTCTTCATCTATATTGTCACTAGCAGTATAGCCCGGCGTTGCTCGGATGTAATGAAAGATTTAAAACTACTCCATGGTCCTGGACGTTGGCACGAAAGACTAAAAAGCAATAGTTGTTTCCAGTTAAAGCGAAACCGTAGACTGAAAGAAAAATGAATGGATGTAAGTCAAATTTTGATTTCCTGCTATCGATATCAAATAGATTTTTTCGTCGTAAACTGAATTTTGAAGGCTAAATAAGTCCTCTGAGTAAATGGTATCATGGCTGAGACTACAATTATACCTACTTAGAGCCAAACCCGAAGCAAAAACTAAAATAAAAGAGCTGAAAAAATACAGACATACAGGCAGATAAACAGACACACACACAAACATCTTGCCTTATATATATATATATATATATATATATATATATATATATATATTATCGATTTTCTGCACTATTGTAAGAACTGCAACCTTGAAACTTCTGAATATCGTTTCTTATGTCTTTGTCTATGAGTGTATCAAATTTGATTAAAATCGGACCGCCCCTTCTATAACCCGATGTTTCCGATGATCGGTTTTCAATATATATCGGGGGTACCTCGACACAAAACCTAGCTAAGAACACTCGCAGATGCTTATAGTACAACTGTGTAAATTTTCAAGAAAATCGATTCAACCGTTTCGGAGTCTATAGGTAACGGACACACAAACACACACACAGACAAAGTTCCATTTATTATATAAGTTTAGATACACGACGTTTCGGCCGTTCTACGCCCCAATCTTCTTCGGGTGACTGTAATCTTTAACCAAACTCTTTATTTCGATCACTGGTGTAGATTGTTCCCGTTCTATGAGTCATGCCACTTCCAGATATTTTAATTGTCCCCATTTAACGCGATTCTGTAAGTCTTTGTGTCGCCAGGTATTGAACTCACAACTCTTTAGGTCAAGTCACTGGATCAAGCCAACGCCTTACCCACTGGGCTATGTGTTTTTGGGGACAACAGTTCGAACAATGTAGATAATGTAAATACTTCGTCTCAGATATCTAAACAAATAGTAAAGAAATTCATTAAAATATTAATAAAAACAAGTCTTTATCACAACAATTTGGAGAATTTAAGGCCATCAGATTTGCTATTAAAAATGAATGAAATAATAACGAAGAATTAATAATAAACATTTACATTTCATTTAAAATATTTCAACCGTTTTATAAGTGAAATAGCCATGATATTTTTGCTAAATATCACGCTCTTGTAGAAAACGTATTAACAAAATTTAATGTCTCCGCATAAAAAAGGATTTACTTCACTTTTTATCTCTCACACAAGTAAAACCTTTTTACTTCTCAGCGACTATTTTTTACTATTTCAGTAACTTCCTCTCCGACAACAAGAATACATTTCTGAATGTGGCATTTGCACGATTACATGTCAATACATGTCTGAATGTGGCATTTGCACAATTACATGTCAATGCATGTCTGAATGTGGCATTTGCACAATTACATGTCAATGCATGTCTGAATGTGGCATTTGCACAATTACATGTCAATGCATGTCTGAATGTGGCATTTGCACAATTACATGTCAATGCATGTCTGAATGTGGCATTTGCACAATTACATGTCAATACATGTCTGAATGTGGCATTTGCACAATTACATGTCAATACATGTCTGAATGTGGCATTTGCACAAAATGACGTATAATTAACACATTCTGGTGATATCCTGTCAAGATTACTGGTTCCCAGATAAAAAACTAAAATTTTAAATAAAATAAAATAAAATATAAATTAAGAATTAAAAAGGAAAATTTAGAATTAAGATTAAAAATTAAGAAAAAATGTAGGAAGCAAAAATAAAAAAATAAAAAATGTAGGAAGCAAAAATAAAAAAATAAAAAATGTAGGAAGCAAAAATAAAAAAATAAAAAATGTAGGAAGCAAAAATAAAAAAATAAAAAATGTAGGAAGCAAAAATAAAAAAGTTAAAAAATGTAGGAAGCAAAAATAAAAAAATAAAAAATGTACGAAGCAAAAATAAAAAAATAAAAAATGTAGGAAGCAAAAATAAAAAAATAAAAAATGTACGAAGCAAAAATAAAAAAATAAAAAATGTACGAAGCAAAAATAAAAAAATAAAAAATGTACGAAGCAAAAATAAAAAAATAAAAAATGTAGGAAGCAAAAATAAAAAAATAAAAAATGTAGGAAGCAAAAATAAAAAAATAAAAAATGTACGAAGCAAAAATAAAAAAATAAAAAATGTACGAAGCAAAAATAAAAAAATAAAAAATGTACGAAGCAAAAATAAAAAAATAAAAAATGTAGGAAGCAAAAATAAAAAGAGTTTAAATCATCTTCGTTAAAAGCAATATCGGACACCTTGGTGTGGGTAATAGTTAGAAAGCTCGTCTCACTAGAATCACTATAAGTGAGTCGATCCTCACTGGGTTCCCATACTACTTTCGGTGGTGTGTTACGTCGAAGCTACAGTAAAAAAAAATAACCTTCCTGCAGGTTGTTAGCCCTGCGCTCAAACCTCGGGGTTGGGCGCAGGGCTAACAACCCTTCCCCATAAAAACAGTTTGTTACTGAAACAGCCAAAACGCTGCACTGCACACCATTAGGTGCAAGGAAAAGTTTATTTTATTTTGAAAGAAAAAACGTATAGAGGAATCTATATCAATTTGGGTCTAATAAGTTAAGTAAATATTCTTTTATTATGACAGCATGTGGTCATTAAATCACTTTATTATTATTTTTAAGCAAATTGGGATTATTGGCACGGTTTAAAATTACAAGTTTTTTCTAAAAGGCATCGATTACATTTATCTCCTTTTCCATTATGAGGTTATGATATTTCAGGTAATAATTTGGTTCTTGTTTTTTTTAATTTCTAATAATATATGGATAAAGTGGTACTTTTGCTGTATTTACTGTTATTTAAAACAACATGTGGTTGTTAAATCTTATCTCCCACCTGTTAAAAGTGCTTCCAAAGTGAAATTTAACATCAATATCATCCGAATGAATTCGAGTTCTATAAACAATACTTTCGGATATACACTGGCCTTTCATTAAACAGGTTAAATTTTTTTCTGCTGTTGTAATTATTTTTAGAAGGGTCATTTTTGGTATTATTTGGGTGGAGAATTTGTTCATGTGGACCAAATATTTATTTGATATCATATTATTATGTTGTGAAATATGTTTATTTATTTTTTAAAGCATCTATTCCAGAAGCTAAGAAGAGTATTAAAAACAGGAAAATTTCGCTAGAGATAAAGAGAGTATTGGATTAAGTGCAAATATTTGGACTTTTTTCGGAAAGTATGAAATCTATAACAGAGGTGAAATACCGGATGACCTAAGCAGATCGATTTTCATAGCACTGCTTAAGAAGCCAGGTGCAAAAGAATGCGAACTTAACCGAATAATCAGCTTAACAAACCACAAAACAAAATTCATCATCAGAATGAGATAGGACAAAAGCAGTACAGTTTTCTCAAGGATACAGGAACAAGAAACGGAATATTTATGCTTAGGATACAATCAGAAAGAAAAATACTAACGAAAAAGGACATGTACTTCTGTTTTATAGACTATGCAAAGGCGTCTAACAAAGTACG
Source organism: Ascarosepion bandense (assembly GCA_037127315.1). Taxonomy (NCBI): domain Eukaryota; kingdom Metazoa; phylum Mollusca; class Cephalopoda; order Sepiida; family Sepiidae; genus Ascarosepion; species Ascarosepion bandense. Next base: position 1,347,820 of record JBBBDQ010000732.1, read on the forward strand.
CCACAAAGAATTGATAGAAATTCTTAGCAACCTCAATATATTTAGCAAAGACATTAGACTAATCAAGAACTTCTACTGACAATAAACCGCCTGCATGCGTACAGGAAACAAATTCAGCGGATACACAAAGATATAAAAAAGGGGCGTAAGACAAGGATGTATCTTTTCAGCAGATCTATTTAACTTGTCCAGCGAGTGTATACTGAGAACCCTAGAAGTCATGCCAAGATTCGTCATCGGCGACCACAATCCGAACAATATAAGATACGCAGTAAAAGAGGAGTCAAAAATACCAACTGCAGATGGAAGATAATAAAATCAAGCAGATACAAAAATTTAAATACCAGGGAAATATTCTAACAGGAGACGAAATGTGCAACACTGAGATCCGAAGGCGAATTAGCATGGCGAAAGACGGCTTCCAGAAGCTGAGCAGAATATTAAGAGACAGGAACATTTCACTAAAAACAAAGAAGAGAGTAGTGGATTACTATGTGTTTTCAGATCTTCAATATGGCAATGAATGCCGGACAATATCATCAAAGATGAAGGAAAAGTTGAAGCAACTGAAATGTGGTTCTACAGAAGGATGCTGCGGATATCATGGATCGAGCATATGTGCAATGATGAGGTTTACAAAGGATGGAAGCGAAAAAAAAATTAATACTGAGCATCAGGAACAGACGGCTGAAGTTCCTGGCACATGTGATGCGGAAAGAAAGCTCGGAGAATCTGATACTCACAGGTCAGATAGAGGAAAAGAGAGAGAGGGGGGAAAGCAGCGGTTAACATATTTAACGAACCTGAGCAGGTGGATGGCAGAGCGGGGTTTTAGCGGGGCAACAGGAGAAAGCGTGCTAAGAGCTACCAGGGATAGGAAGACGTGGAAAGCCATGATCGCCTACGTTCTAAAATGACATGGCACGTAGAAGAGAAAAAGATAACTAACTTTAACATTATTTTTGTTGAAAAAAAACATTTTTTTGCTCCATAAATGTGCGTTGTGGTGCAGTGGATATCGACTCGGAACGACAAGTCGGGGAGCCGAGTTCGAATTCTAGTTGAATTCCTTGCATCCCTTAGGAAAGGTATTAATCTGTGTCTTCTATCCAGTTATGGGTTAAATAATAGGACAGATTGGGTTCTATAGCATTGGCTGGCAACCAGTCTACCACAGAAAGCAATGGCAACCTACTGCGGGATAATCTTCTGCCCAGTCAGTCATGTCTTTTTAGAGATTTGATCGCCAAAGCGTTTGTCACGTATGGATCTTAACTGATTGAATATAATAGTTAAAAACATGAGTAAGGCTTCTACTGGGCATAAATTGGGGGATCGGTTTTGTATTGTTGTGAAGTAATAAACTGATCCCCCACTAATTATTTCTTAATAATTTAATACATCACTTCCCCCCTCTAGCTATGAGTCAAATAACAGGACAGATTGGGTTCTATAGTTTTGTCTGGCAACCAGTCTACCGCAGAAAGCAATGTCAACCTACTGCAGGATAATTTCTGCTCAGTCAGTCATGTCTCTTTCGAGACATGATAGCCCAAAGCGTGTATCACGTATGGCATTTAACTAACTGACTGACTGACTGAGATTTTTTAAATTTAAATTTTACTTTTTAAATCTTAATTTTCATTTTCATTTTATTTTATTTAAAATTTTTAAAATTTTGTCAGTTTGAAATATAATGATTTCGTAACGCATGAAACTCCGAGTCGTGTCATAGACGTAGGAAAATATGTATATTTATTAATGTATATATAATACAGCTCTGTTCATAAAGATTGTAATTCTAATGCCGGAGGCTTGGTCTAGTAAAGGATGGGGTTGTGCTTTTATAGGGTTAAGCTAGCGGAATCTTAGTAGTAATTTCTTCTATGGTAGTGGGAGGGATGTGGATTGACCATTGGGTTCGTAGTGGGAAGTAAGGAGGGAAGGTAATTGCTTAGCTAAATGTTTTTTTAGATTATTTTGACTAAATTAAAGAATAAGGTAATTATTGCAATTTATATTTATTTCTATGACGACACATACTAATGATCTCTTTACGTTTATTCAAAAGTACATTCTGATATTGAAACTTTAAAATTTTAATTTTTTCTGTTAAACATAGATTACATCTGTCTCTTAAGCTGTTAGGAGTCTTTGCCTTGCCTATCATCTTCTATTTTATCTGTGGATTTAGGTTATTTTCTTTTAATTCCTACTATTTTCGGGAAATGACTGTTTGATATCATAAATTAGGGTTAGTGAAGGAGTGCCTGTGTTTATAAAGCCGTTACTTCCAAATTCCCGTCGAAATTCCGATATATATATATATATACACACATTTCCCCTTGTTTTCCTGTGGGTAGATTGTGGCCTGATTAGATTATTTGCAGATCTACATTTACCCTCAACCAGACAGTTATCTCTAGGATCTACAATTACAGGTGGGTGGTATAATCCTATTTTCTGTATTGGATTCACTACACTTTTTCAAATTATTTAGGAGTATATTCTGGTATTGAAATTTCAAAATTTAATTTTTTTCTGTCAAACATAGATTACATCTGTCTCTATATGGAGTCCTAGCCTTGCCTATCAGAATGCACTTTATCTGTGGATTATTGTTATTTTTTTGATTCCCAGTATTTTCGAGAAAAAGCTGTTTGATATCTTAAACTAGGGTTGTTGAAGGGGTGCCTGCGTGTATAAAGCAGTTGTTTATAAATTCATGCCGAAATTCCGATATAAAGATTACATTTTCCTTATTTTCCTTCGGGTCGATGGTGGCCTGATAGATTACAGTTGCAGATCCACATTTACGCTCAACCAGACAGTTATCTCTAGATCTACAATTACAGGTGGGAGGTATATTCATATTTTCTGTATTGGATTCACTACACTTCTTCAAGATTTGGTTATTGTGGAAGCTAATAATGTCATACATATTATCACTAAGCGAATATATATATATATATATATATATATATATATGAGATAACGACATATAATTGAATGTACATGAAGAACAGTTTTGGTGGAAAATTATATGACAAAGTGGAAAAGATTTCGTGTGACGTGTTTTGTACCTTAGGACTTTATCAGAATAGGATTTTTTTTTATGTTGATACAACTAGACCTGCGCAACATTGACAGACGATGGAATTTTGAATTTAGTAAAACATTTTTTATGCGTTTTGGGTATACAATCACGGAAATCTTCTCTAGACTCTTTTTGGTCCTTACGTATTATCGGGAGGACCTTTGATTTTTACTTTTTCTTTTTTTTCACAGGGTTTGTTGGTTAGTATGAAGATCTTTGATTTACCGCGCACTGAGGAAGAGGCTGTTGTGTTCCTTCAGGAGAAAAGTATCTTGCCGGCTGAACGAATCTGTCCGAACAATCACAAAATGAAGCTCTACTTTGGCTCGCGCATTTTCTGGCAATGTAACGTCAAGTCATGCAAAAAGAAGGTGAATATGCGATTGAACAATTGGTTTGCCGACAGTCGTTTGCCGTTCGTAACTGCCATCCGTTTCTTCTACTGTTGGGCCAAGGACTTGACCTCAATCAAATGGTGCGAAGAACAACTGGACATGGCCGATAAGACTACAATTGAGTGGAATTCGTATATGCGAGAAGCAGTTGCCGAGTACTTGATCCAACAACTGCCACAGCAGAAGATCGGTGGCAAGGACATGATCGTGGAGATCGACGAATCGATGTTCACAAAACGAAAGAGCAAAGGTCCTCCCGATAATACGTAAGGACCCTCTTTTTCTTTTTGTCTCCGTCATCTTTACTATTAAGTATCTAGCATTGTATTAACATTAACATTATTTGCCAAGAATGGCGAAACGCTTTAAGAACCTGGACGCATATACAGGATGTCCATAAAGTCCGTGTGCACTTTTTCTGCGTTGTGGTGCATTGGATATCGGCTCGTAACGAGAAATCAGGGAACTGAGTTCGAATTCAGCTGAATTCATTGCATTCACTTACGCACAAATACCCTTGGTAAAGATATTAATCCGTCTCTTCCTTCCAGTTATGTGTTAAATAACAGGACAGATTGGGTTCTATAGCCTTGGTCGGCAACCAGTCTACCGCAGAAAGCAATGGCAACCTACTGCGAGATAGTATTCTGCCCAGTCAGTCATGTCTCTTTCCAGACATGATCGTCCAAGCGTGTATCAATTATGGCACTTAACTGACTGAATAGGAATACCCTCTAAAAATTGTTATAAATCAACAAGATGTAGCTCCTTGACACTTTGCTCTGCGTGTTAGACAGTTTCTAAATCAGGAATTTCCTAACAGATGGATCAGAAGGGATCAACCATTTTATTGGCCCCTACGTTCACCAGATTTGGCTCCATTAGATTTTTTTATGTGAAAACAATTGTGTATGCAACCAAACCTAGTTCATCAGAAGATTTCAAAGCTAAAATAACTAATGTGATTTCAGGCATTACTCTAAATCAGTGAACTGCAAAATCGTATTACCCTTTTTATTGCTAATGATGGAGAACATGTGGACACTTAAATAAAATTTTAATAAAACCTTAAAAAATATATATTTACTTCTTTATAATCCTTTTCACAAATTATTTCTATTGCAAATACAAATAAAGTTATAATTTTTTAAAAGTGCACACGAACTTTATGAACAAAGGAGGCATACATACTTTTAAAAGACCATAAGCCGGAATTTTACCGAAAGTTACCCACTAGAATACTACAGCCTACAAAATCAGAAATCGGTAGAATTAGTAAAATAATACTGGAAAGTGTTAACCAACAAATAAGAAAAAAATCAAACTCATGCAATGGAGGGGTACAATGGATGTAATCAAACGGTTCAAAACCTTGGCGAAAAATGTAATGCCACTACAATTTGTCATCGCGGATATTTATCCATCCATATCTGAAGGCTTTTTCAATCTTGCCCAGGAATTCGCGGAATTCTATTCGAAAATCTCAAAGGATGAAATCAACAATTTTAAACTAAAAAATCAGTTCTCATCCACAACAACGAACAATGGACAAAAAATTCAACAGATAATTTGGATTTATCTATGGGATTCCTGGATTCTTTAGAATCTTCGGATCTAGTAGGACTATTACTATTGTACAAACTCACAGCGTATAAAGAAATTGACACCATTAATATAGGACTCTATAGAGATGACGGACTCATGATAATAAATGAATCTACGGGATGTAAGGTCGATAAAACTAGAAAATTAAGTCTTTAAATCTTTTGGTCTTAACGTAGTAATTAACCCTAATATCAAGCAAGTTGACTTCCAAGACATAACAGACTTAATATCAAACACTTTCCAACCTTATATGAAAAATAATTCTAACCCAATCTATATAAACCCCAATTCTAATCACCCACTATCCATTATCCAAGCATATCCCATCATCAGTCGAACGCCGCATTAACGCACACTCCTCAAATAAAGAAATATTTGATAAACACAAAGTAATTTACGATAAAATTCTCAAAGACAGCGGATATCAATCATCCAAAATTAACTTTGTCGAAAAATTCGAGAACTCAAAGAGTAAAAATAGAAACAGGAAAATGATATGGTATAACCCTCCTTTTAATTAGTTAGTTAACTTTAAACTGGGACATAAATTTCTTAAACTAATAGAGAAGCATTTTCCGAAAAAATAACTCTCTAAGCAAAATATTCAATAGAAATACAATAAAACTAAGCTATAGCTGCTCCAACAATCTAGAAAAAATAATTAAATTACATCACAGTAAAATATTAAATGCACACAACAAAGATAACTCCAACACTAATACCAGTCTGCCACATAATAACAATCTTTGTAAATATAGAAAACCCAATCCAATGCCCCATTCCTAATAAATGTTTAACGAAATCCCTAATATATATGTATTTGATTTCCTCCATGGAGAATTCAAAAGATGAAAAAATGTATATCGGAAACACTATGAACGTATTTAAAATACGCTTTTACAATCACCTCTCATCCCTCAATAACAAAGAAAAACAAAACATGACGTCTCTTTCTAAACACTTTTGGAAGTTAAAAAACGAAAATAAAACACCTAAAGTTAAACAGAAAATTCTCAAACAAGTAAGAACAGCTAAATCAATACAGGAACCATGTTTCCTTTGTCTTTAAGAAAAACTGAAATCATTAAATACATAAATAGCGACAAGCTCTTGAACCAGAGACATGAACCACAGTAAACTACAAACACATTAAAGAACTAACTTTGCAATCATGCTGAAAATACTGCGCAAACCAAAACTAGGACCCCCCACCTAAAGACGATAAACCTTTATAGTACTAACAACTCTCTTATATCAAATTTTACCTATTAAACACCACGAACTATAATCAAATCTAATTTAAAGTTTTATAGAAAAAATTAATTTCCTAAATTCAAAATTAAGGTTAAATATACAAAATTAGATTAATTATAAAACTGTGCTTAAATACAAAAAGACTCTATAGTTGTACAAATAAACATTAAAGAAAGGGTTCAATCCCATCCTTTCCTACCCTTTACACCTTATTATCCCCTCAAATAAGAATAAAGTCTAGGTAGGCGGTCATAAAACACACTTTCATTAATCAACTATATTCCCTACTCACCCCACTTTCTTCAAATTTCTAACGGACAATTTATAAGACTTATTCCCTTGTTGCTAACCCCCGTCAACATCCCACACACAACTCCCAAATGTAAGAAAAGAGGTCTTCCATTCCTTTCCACACCACCTAATGAGACATTGGAAGTCTAATGTCGAAACAAAATGTACAATTTGTAGTGGATATATATATAAAAAAATTGTACATGTTCTAAAATATAATTGATATAATCTATAATAGAAGTCTTCTTGTCCCGAAGAGGCCGCAAATCATTTGTAATAAAAAAAAGAACTTGAGAGAGATGTGCCGACAACTCAAAGTTCGGAGGACGAAATAGAAACATTCTATTCAATACTGGACAGTGCCATGGCTCAATGCAAAAACCAAGAAATTAGGATTATAATGGGGGACTTGAATGACAAGGTAGGTAAAGAGAGGGAAGGAAACACGACCGGCAACTTTGGACTAAGGGATCGCAACGAACGAGGAGAAAAATGGGTCCAATGGTGCTCAGCCAATGATCAGGTAATTACTAACACCTGGTTTCAAGAACACCCACGACGTCTATGGACATGGACAAGCCCAGGAGGCGACACGAAGAACCAAATAGACTACATAACTATAAACAAGAGATTCAGGAACGCAGTGGTTTAATGCAAAACATATCCAGGTGCCGACTGCGGAAGTGACCACGTCCCAGTTATCTGGGAACTAAGGGTGAAACTCAGGAGACTGAAGAAGCCCAGCACATCCCCAAGGCTGCAATACAACACGCTTGTGAATGAACTCACCCTTCAGAAATAATACAATAACAGCGTGAGAAAGAAATATGAAGAACAAATTGGAAAAGGGTACTCAAAATGGGACTCACTAAAGGAAGCGATGGTGACCTCAGCAAACAACATTGCCCCCATAGAAAATCAGACGCAGAAGAAAAAACGAGTGGATGACTGAAGAGATTCTCCACATGATGCAAAAGAAACAAAAAAAAACCCAAGACATGGAGCAGAGTACAAGAAACTTCACAGGTAGATAAGGAACAAATGCAGACAAGCTAAAGAGAAATGGCTCAACAACAAATGCGCAGGAGTAGAGAGAATGAGGAGGACCAATAAAGCAAAGATGCATAAAGAGATAAGAGAACTGACAGGACAAAAAAACCTGCTCTTCAACAGGATGCATAAAATCCAAAGATGGAACAATCATATTGGAGAAAGAGGAAGTACTCAAGTGATGGGAAGAGTATATAAAGGATCTTTTTTGCGACAGGAGAGAACAACCGAGAATACACAAGGAGGTGGATGGACCGGAAATACTAAAATCCGAAGTGGAAGCTGCAATAGCCAAACTGAACAGAAACAAAGCAGCTGGTCCAGACGGCATAGTGATAGAGCTGCTGATAGCCTTTGAAGAATATGGCATAAAAAAAATTACCGACATAATAAACGAAATTTATAACAGTGGAATAATACCAGACGACCTATGCAAGTCAATATTTATAGCACTGCCGAAGAAACCAGGTGCATTCTTTAATACAGACTTAATCTAAAAGTTTTCTTCTAATATGAAACTGTCTCTTTTCTGTTCAGCTATGGGTAAATAACAGACTAGACTAGGACCTGTAGACTTGTTTGGTAACCTATCTGTGAGAAGGAAAACACTGAATTCAAAAACAGCTTGACAATGGTTGTCAAAGAGTAGATGAACGCCATGTAGCAACCAGTGCAATGCTTAGCAACATCGCCCCCCCCCCGGCTGAATGCGAGTTGCACAGAATTCAATTTGCACCTCACTAAAATACTGAACCCACAATAAATGGTAATTTAAACAAAATAACATACTCTCGGAACGCAGATAATCCGTGATCACGAAAAAAACGGAAAAAAATCGCGGAATTTTCACAGCATTTAGCTAATTTATATATATGTTGAAAATGATATCTATAATCTATTTCTTTCTCTTGTCCTTCTTCTATGTACCCTGTCCCTTCAGGACGTAGGCTATCATGGTTCTCCACGTCTCCTAATCCCTTGTGGCTCTTAGTATGTTTGCTCCTGTTACTCCTGGCAACCCCGTTCCGTCATCCACCTGATCAGGCCCTGCAAAGTACAAGATCACTTAGGAAGAGGTAACTTCTCGCCCGATATCTCAGGTCTTTGATGCGGTTACCACATTGCTTGGCTCTCTGTTTAGCCCAGAAACACCGGGCATACGTATTTCATGTGTTATATGGCAATTTCGCGTTCTTTCTTTTTTCCTTTGTTTTTACTGATGGATTGCTTTGTTTCTTTTTTCTGTGGAGGATTAAAACAGGAGCAGATGATGATTCAGAGGTCGGGTAGAGGCTGTTACCTAGTAGCTGAAGGGGCGCCAAACATTTAGCGGGGCAGAAACTGAGAGGCGATATACCTCCCACTGACAGTTTAACTTGTATTTTTCACTTGTTATGTATCTTGGTGTAGGCATATTTTAAGGGGGTCATTTTCGGTGGAGACAGACTTAGTCTCAGGAGGAGTGGTTGATTTTTTTCTCAAGGGTTGGGGAAGATGGGACAGAGGCTGAAGATTTATGATCCTTAATTGCTTTTCTAACTGCTTTATTTTTTGTTTAACATCTCATAGTCAGTTAAGTGCCATATGTGATACACGCTTTGGGCGATCATGTCTCATTCGAGACATGACTGACTGGGCAGAAGATTATCCCACAGTAGGTTGTCATTGATTTCTGCGGTACACTGGTTACCAGCCAAGGTTATAGAATCCAATCTGACTTGTTATTTAACTCATAACGGGAGGGAAGAGACAGATTAATACCTTTCCTAGGGTATTTGTGCTTAAGTGAATGCAGGAAATTCAACCTGAAATTCGAACTCGGCTCCACGATTTGTCGTTCCGAGTCGATATCCACTGCACCACAACGCACATCCAACATCTCTTAACATGGGTCAAATTTTTACTCAACTCAGGTTACTTTTTGGCGTAGCTAGTTGGAGATTCACACTTGGGAATGGACTGTTATTGCCTTCAAATTTGGTGGTTTCAAGGAAATTGTGCCATACATGTTAATCTATTGCCTTCGTTGTGACAATATGGGTTCTGGAAGAGAGCAAATCGAGTCTTTTTGTCTATCGGTACTAATTGTAGTTGCAGGCACCGTGGAACAAGTAGTTTCAGCTCGAGAGAGATTTGGGTCAGACGTAGGTGCGTCTCCAGAGGTCTTCTCTTCTGGGCAGAAAGAGACGCGGTGACCGGCCACGCCACACTTCCATCAGTTTGGACTCCCTGTCACAATGAGGGTAATTCTTCTCGCTTATCAGAAAGCTGCTCAGAATAGAAGTGAAGGTCTCACAATCTTACATGAAATTGAATCGCCAACCTCAACTTCATCATATTCTGCAGTAACGCTCAATAATTGGCCATACTGCATAATATATACCCCCAAGTGCTCTCAATATTTATTTCGTATAACATACAAAATTATGGCACAAGGCCGAAAAGGCGAAGGGTAAAGGTTGGTACTCACTTAACTATCCTACACCTAGCTAAACACTACCACGACCCATTCACCCATTACAATTTGCTCAATCACCAAAAGAACCCATCCATCACCTCACAATCCTTCATACACCACAATACCACATATTTACAAGGGGTACCTAAAAAAAAAGGGAGAAAAATCCCTAAGTGCTCTCTAAGAATATAGTCAAAACTCTTATAGAAAAACACCTTGGTCCTATGTCGACCTCGTTATTCTTTGCGGATGATACAATCTTTTATGATTAAATCGCTATATGCCATATCCGCATAGTCATCTGGCATGGGCAACTGTATGTCCCACATAAAATAACCGGAACTTTTTATTATTTGTTCTATTATTTATTATATTTTATTATTTATTATACTGGTACCCCCTATTTTAAGGGGGTCATTTTCGGAAGAGACAGACTTAGTCTCAGGAGGAGTGTTTGATTTTTTTCTCAAGGGTTGGGGAAGATGGAACAGAGGCTGAAGATTTATGATCCTTAATTGCTTTTCTAACTGCTTTATTTTTTGTTTAACATCTCATACGAATTTCCTCGAGCCACAAGATTAGCAACTAGGTCCCACCCTTTTACTGTGAAACCAATAAATTGTAAACACAAATTTTACTCTAGCCGCTTCTTTTCTGGCACTTCCCGCCTGTGGAATTCCCTTCTGCATACTTGCTTTCCTAACAGTTACAATCTCCACGAATTTAAATGTAAAGTCAATAGTCATCTCCTGTTTCACTAACTTACACCCTCTCTCTCATGCTTTTCTACATCCACCCAACTCTCATCAGTACTCTTCCCTCTCCTACTCTCTCCCTGACACCCCCTGCAACCTCTAACTCCTAATTACATTCCTCCTCGTCCACCCCACTCTCATCAGTAATCTCTTCCTTCTCCTACTCTCTTTCTGACACCCCCTGCAACCTCTCACCCTTCTTAGCATTCCTCCTATGTAATCCCCGACACAACAGTGGCAGTAAAATGCCTTGCTTAGGGCGACACGATTAAAAAGAAAAAGTTTAAATCCCAAGGAAATCAGTGATTTCATCATTGTGTTTTTGTTAATCGATAATTTTTCGCGTTAGTTAGTCGAGCACAAAATCTGAATTTTTTTTCCAATGCACTCTTTTGCATCGAGTTCTACCAAAAGCCCACATTCAGTAACTAGATGAGCGTATTTTTTGGCTCGCTCGACAAAATCCTCCACATTGTCTATGCATTTTTAATGTGGAACTCAAAATAAAGGGTAATTTCTTAGTCTCTACACCGTTGACTTCGTCGGCCGCCAGACTAGTGTTCGAGTTTTCTCCTTTTCATTACTTTTTTTAGGTACCTCCACTAAATCGCTAAAAAAAAAAACAGGACAGTATGAATAAAAAAGTCCCCAAACTTAATAAAAACGAACCTTTTTTTATCAAAATGTTTATATTATTATTAAGAGAAAAGATCAAAGTAATATTTAATTATTTTTTTAAATTTTCTAATCCCTTCTAACATGTTCGAAATTTTGGTAAAAAAATCTTGTTTTGATTTAATTTAGTGAGTAACCAAAACGTTACGAGAGTTTACAACGGGAAACGTTACATCACCCACTTTTTCCGGTGACAAAACATTAATTTGGAAATTCTCGCAAAAATCAAATAATTATCGGATTTTAATAACACTTTCAGCATTTATTCACAAACGAATAAAATTATTTTTGAAATTACTATGTTATTTTTTTTAAATCTTGGTAATTTTGTTTTTCATCTGTTACCCACTCCACGTAAATCTAAGAAATTTTAATAAATTTTACTTTGTTGTAGTAAATGGTTTTATTAGTAAAACGCAGGGCTAATTAGGAAACATAAATCGTCTACATTTTTTAAAATCTGGCCTCTGTATCCAAAAATCTACTTCGAAAAGTAAAATAAAAAATACAATAAAACTGATGTTATTTAATTCGATAAGATTTTAATAGCCTGAATAAATAATAAAAATTAAGGACATAGTCTGAAGCTAAAAAATTTTTCGATTAGAAATAAAATTTTAAAAGAATTCTTTTTCATTTTTTTTTAATTATTATGATTTATAGTTTCAAAAATGTTTTAAATACTTCAACGATTTGTTGCGGCTAAATTTTTAAGTCAATAATTGTAGATTAATATAATCTAAAATTGAAAAGTTTAATACAAATCGTTTGGCCTTCAAATTTTTAAAATAATTAAATTTTTGTGTGTATTTGGAGTTTATTTTTTATGTAATTTCTATGTGCAAATTAAAAGGTAAGAGTTTTCTCCTCTTACCCGAAAAAAGTTGTACAATTGTGTTGCTTGTGAATAACATACACTTAACTTATCCCTAATCAACAACTTGCCAACACGTTTTGATATACGGCGGTCAGGTTAAAAAGTTCAACTCTGTAATTAAGAAATAGTTTTATTCTAAATTTCATGCTATAAATAAAATTTATGTAAATCAGATTAATTTAACATACAGTTTGCTAATTTTTAAAAAGATAATGTGTCACAGATGTATATTTTAGTTTTGCAAGATTTTTTAAACCAAGAATTAACTTTGGTCTACAAATGTGTCGATCTCTCAAAAATGACGGTAATTTTTTTAAAAAATCTCAAACTTCTATATTTTAATGTGTATAGTTTGTTTGCAATAAAACAGGGTATTTTGCTTACTCGAAATAGTAAATGAAAACACTTAGCTTTCAATTAAAATTAAAATAAAAGTTTCAAGAAAACTTTTTCATTTTTATAAATTCATTTTAAAAGTTAAATATAGAAGATGAGTGGAGGTACCTACTTTACATCCTTTTACAACGAAGGTGGTTAAATTATCATTCCACCTATAGGGTCTACCTTTGAAGCATCTGCTTTTCTTTTTTATTGGTGGGAAAAGGTAACAGCCTCATTGATTAGTGGCAGACTGAAATAAATCTTTTTTGATGGACAGACTTTGGTCAGCCATCTTGTAGATCTTTTTCTCTTTTAGAATCAGTTATGTTTGGTTTTTGTAATGACAATATAATTGCAAACAAGGAGACAGTTATAAATAAAATAAACAAATAAAAATAAAGTAAAATTCAGACAAATGGAAAAATTTAAATAATCTATAAAGGTAAAAAACAAGTTCACCGTCTAATAAATTTCGACTGAATAATTAACAGTGAAAAAAATACGAAAATTAAAATGTTGTATAAAAAAAAAAATTCCAAAGCTGAAAAATAAAACTGAGAAAGAAAAACTGTACTCAACAAAAGAAAATGTTGAAAACTTTATAAATTAAACTTATCAGAAATTGTCCCCACCAAAAATCTTTCTATATAGTTGAATGCTTGTCACTGAAGTAAAACAACACTGACTCGAGGGAATGAATAAGACTATTATTGCCTTTATACTTGGAGGCTTCTAGGAACTTGGGTTTTCAATCTGAATTTACCGACGACCAGTATAATATATTACCTTCTTTGTGACAGGTAATGTGGGGTTTGGAAGAGACCCAACCGAGTTTTTTTAACCACCGTTGCCAGTCGCAAGAATGCCCATTACAGGCAAGAGGGATTTGGGTGAGACGTAGGCAGGCTTCCAGATGCCTTCTTCTCTAGGCAGAAAGGAACAAGTTGATCAGTCACACAACCGGATTATATTTACTTTTTAAAAATTCTAAGAAGTGTCACAAGGCTAATCGGGGAATGAGGGGAAACTATGGTTTTCTTTTGTCTTATAAGCAAGCCTAACTTGGAGTAAAAAGACTAAACTATCGCCCGGTTCACACTCTACCCTCGTTTATTAAACAGGTGAAGAGGTTCATCCCTTCTTTCCTGTTTAGGATGTGGTTTCCGGCTATCTCTTTTCCAATCTTTTCACTCTCACGTAGCCCCCTGTGCATCAGTGATATGATTAAAAAAAAAAACTAGCCACAGTTGCTGACCCAAACAGAACACATTATTCCTTATACAAAAAGAACACTTTCTTACTCATCATTCTTACAATATCCACTATAATAATACATCAGAATCTCCATAAAGTCTTAACAAGTCCCTATATGTACGATTCTTGTCTGTGCAGCATGAGAATAAAACAATTTAAGAATCCAAATCTCAATGTGTATTTACAATACGTTAAACTATTTACATGAAACTGAATAAAATAGCGATAGTAAAACCTCCAACACATACACAATCCTTAATTATGACAGAAACATTAGACGAAATCAAAGCAGGACATTAATAATATAAAATATTTATTCGTCTAGCCACTCGCTCATACAGATTATCATCAAACCACATAAACAAATACAAAAATGACACCCGAAATACGAAAGTTTTCCCGCATCTACTAGAAAATTGGCATCTCTGAACACTTAAGAGAAATTAAATTAAACTCCAGCAAATGCCAAATACAGGTCGGGGATACTAGAACCGGTACAAAAATTTAAATACCTGGGAAGCGTTATAACAGAAAACGGAAAGTGCGACACAGAACCGAAGGCGAATTGGCATGGTGAAGGAAGTATTCCAGAAGTTGAGTAAGGTATTAACAAACAGGACAATTTCTCTAGAAACACGGAAGAGAGTACTGGATTGCTATGTGTTGTCAGTTCTTCAATATGGCAGTGAATGCTGGACAATATCATTACAGATGAAGCAAAAACTTGAAGCAACTGAAATATGGTTCTACAGAAGGATACTGTGAATATCATGGATCGAGCATGTGAGCAATGTTGAGGTCTTGGAAATGATAGAAACAAAAAGGAAATTAATACTGAGCATCAGGAAGAGACAGCTGAAGTTCCTGGGACACGCAATGAGGAAGGAGGGCTTGGAGAATCTGATACTAACAGGCCAGATAGAGGGAAAAATTACAAGGGAAAGCAGTGGATAACATATTTGAAGAACCTAATCAGGTGGATGACGGAACGAGGGTTGCATGGTGTAACAAGAGAAGGTGTGCTCAGATCCACCAGGGATAGGGAAACGTGGAAAGCCATGATCGTCTACGTCCTGAAGGGACAGGGCACATAGAAGAATAAGAACCGCGTACCCAGCTGTTCCGGGCGCGTTAAGGACCAGACCGGATCCATGGTGAACATATCCTGAAAGTAAGGCAAGAAAAGCCTCATATATGCCCGCGTTTGTAGTCATTTATCCGGCAATGAGAGGCTCGGAATATGCTGATGGAACATTATTCTAAATTTCAGTTCAGGCTGTTCAGCGACTACATTCGTCGCCTCGGAAAACATTCTTTTTAACTTAGTCCTAACTACTAAAGCTCATTTCTTCTAGAGGAACACGGAGTTCAACTTTGCCCTAGTTAAGGCTACAGCCTCACTATGACCGGATCACTTAAACTTTTTCCTCGTATACCGTTTGCGCTGATAATACAACTAGATTGAGTCGACGACTATGATCAGCAGCAAGCGACCTATCTTTGGATTTTAATTTATCCCACCCCATATTATCTATTACGGCTATTGCCAATTCCGCTGTAATATTTGCAGCAGCTGATCCTGAAAATTTTGTTAACCAAATGATGCGCTGAATTTCCAATAGTCAGTCGTCTACACCTTAGACTTATCTAAGTTTACCCGAACCTGGTCACGCCTATGATCCAAGTAAACTATCGAACAATCTACAAGCTCTACATCGATTCCCTTAACTAGGACTCGGTCGAGGTAGCTAGAGGCACCATCGTAGATAAACCGTCCATATTTATGCAATATCCCAGTGGTGGTTATTAGGATACTTATCGACGAGATCAAACTTGTCGATATTGAAAATCAGGTCTCCTGCACGCAACATACAGTTACCCCTGAAGATCTCGAGTAAACCTCGACCTGTATGACTCCTACCTTAGGCCACGGGCATTCAACACTAACCAACCAGATGTTCATTATCAGACCGATTAGGTTTACTCTTCTGCATTAAACATGTTCCAATTTTACTCTTTATAGTACAGTCAGAAGATAGGCCACCAACGCCCCCAGGGAAAGGTTATGTTAAAATTTCTATACAGGGAGGGATGCACCAAAAACCGGGCCATCGATCTACAGTAAAGGAGGACCATTCCGAAAACTTGTTTTGCTTTCTCAATCATGGATCTTATTTGCTATTCTCCTACGCGAGTTGAACCACAGTCGGTTTTTTCTTAGCGTTAGTAAAATTTATGCGGGGTTTCCACAGTCAATTCTTTTTCATTTAATTTAAATGTTTGAGATCTTTGACTACAATGATGTCTTTCTTGCTTCTTTTGTTACCAGGCACACATATTTCCCACTATGGCATAAAGGTTTTAACTTGTTCTTCGTTTCTCTATTCGTTGCAGTCTGTAGAGAGAATTCTTAGCCCCCCACTGTTTTTGTTGATCTGATCTTTTAGGAGTTTGGGCATTGGTAGGTTAAAAGTGTTGACAGAAGTAGTGTTTATGTTTTGTGAGGATTCGAGAATGGAAACGTTACGGCATATCACGCTGAATACACCGGTTCTCGTTTGATCACCGAAGTTAAGCAACAGAAGCCTGGTCAGTACTTAGATGGGTGATCGCTTGGGAATACCAGGCGCTGTAAGCGTTCAGTGACAGATGTGCATTGTGGTGCAGTGTGCGTCGGCTTGGAAAAAGAAATCGGTGAGCCGAGTTCGAATTCCAGTTGAGTACCCTGCATTCACATGAGCACTGGTACAATTTGGAAAGGTATTAATCTGTCACTTCCCTCCAGTTATGGGTTAACGAAAAAGATGGGGCCTGGAGGAAACCTATCTAGTGTTGGTGTCACAATAAAAACACCCTTGGTAGCCCTGGCGAAGCGTCAAGTATTAAGCTATTTGACAAGATTATGAATTTCGCTATAAACGGTGCCAGGGTTCCAAATGCACAGGGAATACTGGAAGGGTTTAGTGAGTTTTATCTCGGCCAAGGCCGCAGATGGAAACCTTCTTGAGGGTGGTCCTTTGTCTTTTGAGGAAAATCGTGTCGAGAGTGAAGGGCCAATTTTCCGTGCAGAACGATCGCGTTTAGCTTTTAAAGCCTCTTTCAGTTACTGTAATTTTTAACTTTTCTTAACTTGTTTAGTACTTTAATTTCTGGTTTCTGATTTGTTCAGAATAGCTGGTCGTGGAATCACCCTTGAAACTGGTAGAGGGAGTGTTTTTACCTGTACAGGCTTCCGGATGCAGAGGACCTGCTGCCTGTAAATTTCTTTTGGTGTTACCAATGACCTGATATTCTCCCCTTTTCCCTTTCCGCAACTGCACACGTGTCAGGCAAAGGCATTTCGAGGAATAGTGGGGGGGGCACGAAATTTACCCAATCGGGGATTTTCCACACTTGGTCGTATGCATGATCATTATAGGCGAGACAGAATGAACAAGCTCGACCAATCAGAAGCCTTCTTCTTTAGACAGGAAGAAGAAAGTCGACTGATACTCTCTTCCAGTATGTTGACTTACTGCTGGTCATAATGACTGGTATTTTCTGGCGCTCTTCATTGAGATAGTTTTAGACGAAGGCTTTGTAGTCTAGTATAATATCGAAGCTTCATTTCCCGTTCAGGTAGTTGGAGAAAGCACAGAATCTAATAAGTTTGATCTAGATAAGCAGTCAAGTGCTCTCTAAGAATTTAAGACGGAACTCAAATACTGAGACGTTAGTCCTACGCTAGCCCTCATTAAGTTCTTATAACTGATTAAAAATTTAGAAATTATACGAGAAAGAAAATTTAATTAAAATGTACTTAATTCGAGGCGAGAATTAAAACTTAAAGAAAAACGAAAATACTATACTCGATGAATATTTTAGAAGTCTAGAAAAAATAAGTTTAAAAAAAAAAATTAAGAAACGGGAGAGTGAAATCTAAAAAAAAACAAAAATCAAATTTTCACAAAAATCAATCAATAAAAAAGTAGGAAAAATTAAAAATTAAAATTAGCGAAAAATGATATGTCCTTCAAGCACAAATCATCAAAAAGCCCCAACGGAAGAGCGATGAAATCTCGTCTGGTACGCGACGAGACTTGAACTGGTCTGAAGTAACACACAAACGAGACTTACTTCAACGATATTTTTAGACTCACTGAAGTTCTTTATGATTTTTCTGTTTTTCGCCTTGAAGTTAACTTAGCTTGGTTATGAATGCTCATTGGACTCTTTTTCTTTTTGTCCCCAGTTTTCTTTTAGTTTAATTCCCCACCACTTCCTCCTTTTAGTTGTTCAGTGGCGTCTTTCGTTATTTTTCAAGTGTGCTTTTTGTTTTTGTTATGGTGTTTAAATGTGTGAGTGATTGCTGATCGGATAAGTGGTATTTATTATATTCCTAAAGCCGCGCATTATTTTTCGTCCGGTGAACTGACTTTTCTGTCACAATGTTAGAGTAGGGGAGGGGGGTTATTACTAATATGATTTTATTTAGTTTCTTGTATATATTGTATTTCATTGTATATAATCATTGGGGAATTTTAAATGTTGTTAATTTTTGCCCATGCCCTCCACTGAAAATTGTACATATGGGAGTTAAGTAGGACTAAATAGAGCACCTGAGGTATTATGGTGGACGTAGTAAGAATGGTAAATAAAAATGTGGTATTATGGTGTAAGGTTTATTGTAAGTGTGTCAGGGTCGACGAAAGTGAATAGCTAAGTTAAACTAGGACAGATGAAGACCAGCCGTCGCCGTACCACATTTGTACTAAAGTACAATAAATATTGAAGTTCTTTATTTATGCGTCTAGACTAGTTCATTTAGTCACCAGGGGTGTTTTATTTATTCCACAATATACCCACTTTTGGGATTTCTATTAATTATTTTATTTTTTTATGTATTAGTGATCACTCTCTCCTTTCTCTGACGTGTTCGCCAACATACTTCACTAAATTGTAGGTTTAAGATCAACCATCCATTTCGCTGTGAATAGTGTGTACTTGTACGTTCAACGAACTCTTGGGCTGCTGGTATATCAAAAATCCCTTTCATGGGTTTTTCCACTCTTTCGGGCATTCTTTGGTAAACCTTTTTAGCTTATTGTAGTGTCTTTTGTGTTCACATTTTCTTCCTTTTACAATGCATATCATTTTTTCAGTAGCTTATGTTATTACGCTGCCTTCCAGCATCTCTTCCCCATACTTATACACTGTGAAATCATTTTTTTGCTACTCTTAAAAATTGTGTGTCCTTTTTGTTATGCGTTTTTATTCTTTTTTTTTTTTTGTTTGGTGACGGCAAGTCGAAAACTGATCTAATTTTTCTTCCAAACATTAATGTCACCGGCAACATGCCTGACAGTGTATCGGGATTGGGCGTTATACGGTGAACTCTCAAAAATGTTTGCAGTGTTTCTTCGTTCAATTTCTCATGACATGCTTTTTTCAAAGCTTTCTTAAACGTGCCCGCGAACCGTTCCGCTTGTCCGTTTGAGATTGGGTGATGCGGTGGTAAATAGAGAATATTTTACATTTTCGAATTAGTGAGCAGTGAATTACGTACCATTAGCCAAGACTATGGTATCTGGAAAGCCATATATTGCAAATCTTTCGTTTAAAAATCACTGCCACCAAGGAAGTTTGTTTTCTGCACTTACAAATATCAGGCTATCCACGACCACAAGATAATGTGAACAGTTCACTGAACCTGCGAAATCTATGTGCATTCTTGACCACGGAGTATCTCTCTCTGATCAAGTTTGTATTTTCAGGGTAGGTGATTTTGCTGCTAGAGCCCATACCCTGCAGGCATTTACTACTTTTTTAAGGTCTTGTCTTATTTTGGCACTGCATACATAGTTTCTCATGAGATTTCGGGTTACCGTCTATCACGTCGAATACACCGGTTCTCGCTCGACCACCGAAGTTAAGCAACGTTGAGCCTGGTCAGTACTTAGATGGGTGACCGCTTGAAAATACCAGGTGCTGTAAGCGTTTAGTGGTGGATGTGCGTTGTGGTGCAGTGTATATCGGCTCGGAAAGAGAAATCGGTGAGCCGAGTTCGAATTCCAGTTGAATATCCTGCATTCACTTAAGCACTGGTACCCTTGGGAAAGGTATTAATCCGTCCCTTCTCTCCAGTTATGGGTTAAATAACAGGGTTGGGGACCCTGCCCTTAAAAACAAATCCCAATGAATCTTGATACTCGAAAAGAAAACTATTACTAGACACAAAACTTATATAAAAACAATAATTTTTTGAAAGAAAAAGGTAGTACCAGCAATAAAAAAAATTAGTTGGCAATAAATGACTCGCCGAATTTGATATGCCAACAAAACAAAACAAAACAACCAACCAATCATCAGATTTCATTCTTGAATTCCCGAATGTCTAGTATGAAATTCATTTAATATTCGCTTTTGTAATATGCTAAGTATTACAAATTCGTGCTAATATCAATACTTCGGCACATAGCGAATAAGTATTCAAGTCTGGATTGCGTTCTTTTTTAATTTCTTGTAGTTGTATTTTTTTATTTCTGCAATGAACATATCTTTCTTTGCTTTTTTTCTTTATTTTAACCAAAAGTAACCCGTAATTCTTGTCCTACATTGCCTAATGTATTTTTATTTCATTATTTAACGCAATGACAGTGTCCTGAAAACTGTTTTCACATGCCCAATGTGTATATCCTAAGATACACTTTCAATTAAAATATCAACCAGATAAGTGACTGCAAAATCAGGATCTGCAAGCATGGTATCCATAGCTTGTTGAAATATAGCCATAACAACTTTTAGAATGTCGGCTGAACTTCTGTAATTCTTTGCGCGTATTGTTAGTTGTTAACTCAGAACATTCTTTCGTAAAGTTTTGTTTTAGATCCCGAAGGCTTTTCCCCCCACTTCAAATTTATCCATAATAGCATTATTTCTGTGCAAATGTATATGCTGAACTCAAATCAACAATTAGTTATTAAAAAAAACCTACCTCTTTTGATTTGAACATCGAGAAAAAAATCGAACTACATTTTGTCTCCCGTAACTCTAATGCAGTCATGTAATTAACTGCTGAATGTCTGTCGGTGTAGGACAACAAATTTCGGTCTATTTACTTCATTGACTGAAGCTTCCGGCTATTTAATTCCTGTAATGAATGTAATACGCTATTGTATTTCTACGCGTATTACTTTCATTATAGGAAGTAAATAGCCGGAAGTTTCAGTAAAGGAAGTAAATCGGCCGAAATTTGTTGCCTACGCAGAACGTCATTCTGCAGTTAATTACATGACTTCGTGAGAGTTACGGGAGAGAAAAAGTGCAAGATATAGTTCGGTTTTTTATAAACATTCAGATCAGAAAAGGTATGTTTCTTCAATAACTAATTGTTGATTTGAGTTCAACATATACAGTTGCACAGAAATAATGCTCTTTTGGATAAATTTGAAGAGGGAAAAGCCGTCGGGACTTAAAACAAAAATTTACCATTCTTTATCAGTCTGTAATTTTTAAATACCCTTCAGAAAGATCCAGTTTCGTAAAAATATTTCCACTATTCAATTTTGAAAAAAATTACTCCAGACTTGGTAACTGGTATTTATGGGGCTCTAAGCATTTGTTTAATCCTTTCCTAAAATTTCTACCTATACTTTTTTTTACATACACTACTGATGCTGCGCGGATGTGTGTTGTGGTGCAATGGATATCGGCTCGGAACGAGAAATTGAGGAACCGAGTTGAATTCCTTGCATTCACTTACGCGCAAATACCCTTGGGAAAGGTATTAATCCGTCTCATCCCTCCAGTTATGGGTTAAATAATAGGACAGATTGGGTTCTATAGTCTTGGTCAGCAACCAGTCTACCGCAGAAAGCAATGGCAACCTACTGCGGGATAATCTTCTGCCCAGTTAGTCATGTCTCTTTCGAGACATGATCGCCCAAGCATGTACCGCGCATGGCACTTGACTGACTGACTGATGCTGCACATTTTTCATGATTAATCTAATTTTTTTCAAGTGTCTAATTCTTGACTTTATCCAATGCTGCGGATGGTACACCCCGTTTCGGTTTAAATATTGGCTTGAAACCATTTTCACCTGATATTTCATTGTATTAAGAACACAGTTTTGGAACATTGACCCAATTCATCCGTCAAAACATTTGGAAAACTTTTTTTTCAATTCTTCCTTTAAATTTTAACTCTTTTCTTTTTAAAATGGTTGCTTGTCTGTTGTTTTAGTAATAAACTTTTAGAGGTAAATCCCAGTACTCAAATAGTTCCATCCAGTCAGTACCAAATAATTTCGTAGTTTTAATAAATAAGCATTAAATTATCTTTTACGCACTTATTACGGAATGAAATATTACAAGTTATTTCGCCAATAAAAAAAAAATTTTCACCTGTGACATTACACACGACTTTACAAGATTTGTTTTTAAAGCTTTCCGATTTCTTTATTTGGCTTCATTAATTTTGATATCACTTGCATTTTTATCCACAATATAAATTTTCACATTCACAATTTTTTTATTTTTTACGGTGAGAAATTTTTCTTGGTTTATTTTGTGACTTTATGTCTAGCTACTTTATTACAATTATGGCATTTCGAATTATTAAAGAGACAATCGTCTCCGTGACGTAACCTTCCGCATCAGAAACATAGATTTATTCCTTTTTCTACATTTTTCTTTCGTTTGTACAAAATGCCCGTTACTTTTCCTGAATGTCTTCGGCATTGAAACTCAGACTTAGGAAACTGATATTCTTCTGAGTCCAAGATTTCCCGCAGCGTAAGTTTATTATTTTGTTCAAGTTTCGGTTCTTTCAGAATGACTTCTATCAACTTTTGTCGCTGCTTCCAGAGTTCCAACGACTCTTACTCATTCTGTTGTGGCTGTTGCTAATGTTAGATTTGTACAACAGAAGCCAATATTTCCTCCATCGTTGAGGAAAATTTTATTTTATGTCAATAAACAGAGTTTTTGTTTAATGGCATAGCAACCTCTGTGGGTTATTTAATTCCAAAAAAGTGTTTTAAAATATTTTTTAATGTTCAGTTATAGTGAGAAGGTCGATTTAGTCAGATTTTAATGAATTTTTTTTGGTTTCTTTTTTTTTTTTTTAGAAAACTGAAAAAGGTCTTCTAGTTTTGTATTCAAATATTTTTTGCTGAGAATAATATATTTTTTCTTCAAAAATGTTTAGTTGGTAATATTTTTCCTTCAAAAATATTATTCTATAAAAGTCCATTTTTCATGTATATATTAACAGGAACTACCACTCCGAGTCAGGGTGGACCTGTGACAACAGCAATTAAGAGGTGGTTCCATGTTCCTCACAACCTCCCAATCAGAGGCCTTGCTGCCAAATGCAGTTCAATACACACACGCACAAAAAAAAAAAAAAAAATTAAACCAACATAGATAAAATTTTTCTAACTCATATCCTGTTCGCCGAAGCCTCAAATTTGTTTTAATTTGTTATACTCAGTATGAATTCCAAATATCCTTAAAAATCCTTTTATAACTCGTATGAGTTTCGATCCTCATCGCCACTGTAATAACTCGTTTTCTAGCTAAGGTACTCGTCGTAACACCTGTAAGACTCCAACGATTTTTTTTTCAGACATTTTTTTTAACCGTTTCACCCCAAGCAATGCGGTAACGCCACTGATGCGCGGGGGGGGGGGGGCTACATAAGAGTAAAAGATAAGAGGACAGTAAAGAGAAAGACGAACCAGTTACAGGTAGTTTCAGAGAAAGAAGCAAGAGAAGGATGGGAATACAGGTGTGATGACAGTTGCAAAGATAGAGAAAGGAAAAGATATGCAAGCTGATGTAGAAAGAATCAGAGTTAAATCGTTAAGAGATGAGTATTAACATTGCATTTAAATTCCTGGAGGTTGTAGCCGTCAGGAAACCAAGAATATGGAAGAGAGTTCCACAGGCGGGAAGTGCGAGAAAAGAAGCTGCTGGCGTAGAATTGTCGTCTGCATTTGGTTAATCTAACTGTGAATGGGTGGGACCCAGTTGCCAGTCTGGTTGCACGAGTAAACTCCTGTGGCAGTGGCACCAGCGACTTAAGTTCGTCGGAGCAGAAACCATGAAAATATTTTTAGAACAGATATAGAGGGAAACCACTTTCCGTCGGTGAGAAAGTGGCTGAAGTCAAGCCTCCTAGTCAGTACCTATCACATAACTGATTCTCCTTCGAAGCCTCTCAAGAACACTCTATTTATTTTCTGTATAAATACAAAAAATTGTGGCACAAGGCCTAAAAGGGGAAAGGGAGAGGTTGGTTCTCGCTTAACTATCCTATACCTAGCTAAACACTATCACGACCCATTCACTCGTTACAATTTGCACAGTCGCCAAAAGAACCCATCCATCTACTCTCACTCCTTCATACACCATAATGCCAGAAACTTACAGGGGCACCTAAAAAGTGGGGAAAATTAACCCATGACAATAAAAATGTAGTTATATACAATATAAAATAAGTGTACAATACATGTACAATATTATAAAATATTTAATGAAAAATGAAATGATGGGAAGGGAATGAACCCAAAAATCAACTAAAAATACAACAAATTTTTGAACTCAAATAATAATCAATGTTAGTAAGAACCGTCCATCCCAGAAAAAATAGAGTGGCCGCTGTATTCCGCCAAACGGCGAAATCAAGAAGCACACTCGCTAAGGGAGTGGGGAGGGGGGGGTAAAAAATTAGCGGAATGGGACAATAAAAGGCTGAACCAGCCGAGATATAAGGAGACCAAAACAAACTGGGGAGGTTGGGAATCTCGACATGGATCATACAAAAGAGAAAGCCGGGTACAGGCCAGGAACACATTCATTCACTTTAACTAGGTACACAAAAAGAGAGCTACCTTAACCAGGGGAGGGTTCCACAGGAATCCACCCCGATGCAACCAGCAGATCTAAAAGAGAAAATCAAGACTAGCCCCGTTCAAGCGAACCAAACTTGCTACATATACCCACCTTTTGCTGAAGTCTGTCGAAGTCAAACGTTTCCAATCAGTTTTAATCTTTTTGAGCTGATGCTCAAAATAGCAGATCAGATCCTGATGTGAAAGACGCTGACCTCGCAAGACTTCCTCCATTCGCGTCGTCCAAATCACCATTCGAGCCGTGGCTAGCAGCGACAGAAACACCATACGCTTCATCCCAGAGAACGGGGGCGACACATTGTCACAGGCGAATGCACGATCAATGAGCACAAGCTCTCGCGGCGCGATACGAGCAATCAACTCGCCGACCCGGTCCCATAGAGTGCGAACCCGCGAACAATGGTAGAAGGCGTGCGAAGCCGTTTCTTCCAAGCCAAGGTTGCAGCGTTCACAATCTGGCAAATCCGCCAGGCCCCATATGAAGGCCTTGTCATTGAGAGGCAAGCGATTCCAAGCTAATCGCCAGGTGAGCGAAAACTCAGAGTTGTTGAGATAATCACTACCTGGCGCCCAAGACCAGAACGAGCGATACTCATCCTCCGACAAGCGCAGCACATCACGTAATGAATCCTTGGCGACGCCCTCCACTAACCCACGACAGAAGACTCTCCTAGGCTGTGAAAGGTCACTGGACCGTGGAATGGCCCGCAGGGCCGCCAGACATTCGAGGAGAAAACTCGATCGCTCTCGAGGCTTACGGCACCGCCTCGAGATGGGGGGAGTGATAGTAAGGCTAGGGAACATGTCCCTCACTATCACTATCCCCCTAAGCAATGAGTCTTCGGAAATCGCTCGCCTGAGAAACACCAACCTTGACGCAACCTTATGGCCCATCAGGTATGGCATTCCCAGACCCCCATGACACGGACGTTGGTAACAGACACGTTTGTCGACATAGTGTTTGCGTCCTCTCCATAGAATGGAGAATAGCAAACGCTCGATCGCCTTCCTATGTCGTTTACAAAGTGGAAGTACTGACAACTGGTAAAGACGTATGTAGCACACGCCTCAGCCATACCCTTTAAGGACAAACTCCTTCGGCGTCAAGTCTTGGCCGACGCGCCTACCTTTGCCAGTACTTCACACCAATTTTTCTCCAACTGTAGGTCGGGCCCGAACCACACTCCAAGAATGCAGACCGGGCCGTCCGTCCAGTCGAAGGGTCCCAGGAGGGTAACACCCTCCAGGCGCCTAACCACAAGCCGGACGACTTTTTGCGGTTAATCTTGGCCCCTGTCACCTGTTCGTACCGTTCAAGCGCCTTCTGTACCACCTCGATGTCACTCCGGGAGGACACGAAAGTAGTAACGTCATCGGCGTACGCGGAAACCCTGGCTCGAGCACCACCAGGGACAGCGATTCCACGTAGGGCCGGACTGCACGCCCTGTCCCTTAGCCGGCGAAGGAGGGGCTCCAACGCCAAAGCATAAAGTAGGGGCGACAGTGGAAACCCTGTCGGACCGACCTAGACAGCGCCAGAACGCCCGACAACTTTCCGTTCACCTGTACCACAGCCGTCGGAGATTGATACAGGAAGATAATCCAGCGGCGGAAGTTGGTTTCGAATCCAGCTGCCTGCAGGACAGCCGCCAGGTAACGATGGTCAACCATATCAAATGCCTTGGACTGATCTAAATGGATCAGCGCGGCTTCGTCGTCGTCTTTTATCCCCTCTATGATCGTGCGTATTAGACTCAGGTTGCTCTGAATTGTTCGGCCCTTCACAGCACAAGTCTGCTCAGGTCCCAACAGAGACTCGGCAACTAATTGCAAACGATTTTGAAAGATCTTGGCCAAAATCTTTAACTCTGTGTTTAGCAGAGTTATGGGCCTGTAACCCTCTAGCTCCCACCCCACATCCTTTCTTTTCTCAACAGCGTGATCACAACCCTGGTGAACCGGTTGGGGATGGACCCCTGCCGGAACCAGTTGTTGAACACGACAGTCAAAATCGGGACAAAGATGTGCGAAAACCTCAAGTACAATTCATAGGGCAAACCATCGAGACCCGGCGATTTACCTCTGCCGACCTTCTTCAAAGCCGCGTAGACTTCGCCCTCCGTAATCTCTCCCTCGCAGCTAGCTGCATCAGCCGGCAAAAGCCGGGGGAAGTCAGCCAAATAGCTACGAAACTCCTCATCACGGAGACCAGGCTCCTTGGTAAACAGGATCTCGAAATGCCGCCGAAACGCCTCGCACATGTCGTCAGTCGACCGAAGAGTGTGTCCCTCCGGGTTGCGAACCTCTCGAATGTACCGGTCGCCTCCTCGGCGAATTTCTTCCTTGCGCAGTTCTGAACCCATGTTCACAGCTTCGGAAGACATCTTGCTTAACTTATGTCTAACTACCTGGCCCATGTAACGATCGCTATTCGACCGTTCCACGGCCTCCTTAGCTAGGGGATCCCCACCAGCCACCGCCCGGGAGTAATTAGCTCGAAGTGTCTTCACCTTGTCAGCCTTATCTAGTTTGAGCCGTTTGCTGAACTTGGTGGTGAAAGACCTAATACTATTCTTAAGGTTCTCCCACCACTTATTCCCGATGACTCCCCCAGTTAACGCCCGCTGCACTAAGTTAATTAGCAGGCACCGGAAGTCCCGTCTGTCCAGTAAGGACACGTTGAACTTCCAGTAACCAGCTATTCTAACCCTATTTTCCAAATTTACCCGGGCACAAACGAGTTTGTGGTCCGAGTAACCTAACCAGTGGAACGTGAGACAATCTAAAAAAATCTAGGTCGGCTTCACGAACTAACATTCTATCAAGGTAGCTAGCCACCTTGGTAGAAGGCTATTTATCGACTAGACCGAAGTCCTCGATCAGATCGACCAAGCTACGATCACGTGCCTTCCCGCTAGCTCCCCGCCTTCTATCCAGCTTGGGGTCCAGGATGGCATTCCAGTCCCCCACTAAGACGAGTCGCGTTGAATCCACCAGGAAGGGCTCCAACCGCCGAAAAAACGAGACGCGCTCCTCCTGGTCGTTGGGCGCATAAACCGCAACCAGTCGAAACGCATTGCTTTTCACCGCAATATCGGCCACGATCAGCCGGCCCTCGGCACCGACATGGACAAGATCCACCTTCGCGTCCAGGGTACGCTTCACCAGCAAAGAAACTCCTCTGGCCAGCCGGTTCCCATATGCTGAATAGACGACAAAGTCGTTAGACAGCACACAGGCATCGGCCTTGCAAACAAAGTGAGTCTCTTGGATCGCAGCGACATCCACGCTGAAGGACAAGAGGTCCCGAAGCAGGCGGGCAGCCTTACTCCGATCTCTAAGGCCCTTCACGTTCATACTTGCTAACTTGATTGACATCTATTTAGACCTGTAAAGAGAAAGCAGAAAATTACTTCTGGTCACATACAGAGCGAAAATCTGTGGCAACAGGGACCCCGACGGATTGTCCCAGAGATCCAGTGCCAATATCGGACGTAATTCGTCCGTCTAGGACAATACCGCCAATGTCCGTAGGGAACGTTAATTTTACGGCCCTATATAATGAGGGGTGGAGGATAATCGGGACCCTCCCAGCACAAAAATGAGACAGTATTTGAAGGTATTTGGTGCCCGTTTGTGCCATCTTTAATTTCGGGAACTCCTCCACAGCTCCTTGTACAAAGTCCCAGACTTTCATGTTGCCCCCGGTATTTCTGATGAGTGTTAATACCCCGGGAGATTCTGGAAAATTAGTTGGGTCCTCGACCGACTTGCCGTCGATCGAAGTTAGCTTAAATAGTGGCCTTAGAAGGGTTCTCTTCTGGGAAGAGAGGTCCCTCTCTAAGGCCGGTCTATCAATCCTACAAATGTCCACTCTCTTGAATGGATTAATTCTTTTTTTCCTTTTTTCGGGTCGGCCTGGGACTCTACAGCGGATGGGGTTTCTGGTTGGGAGGGAGTTGTTACTGTTTCAGAAGAGGGTTGGGAAGATGATTTTTCCATCGGGGAGGAAGGTATGGGGGAGGTTTTAGAAAGGGGTCTAGTTGGGGAGGCAGAAAGACTCCTCTCCGTTTTTGTATTTCTGACTGGAGATGCAGGGGCGGAGTGAGATTTGTTCATTACCCGTTCCGTCCTGCCTCGTTCCTCCACCTCTACTTTTCCTTTTTTCTGGATAACTTGTACTTCCTCTTCCCGTCCTCTCTTCAACGATGAGGAACGTGGAGGAGGAATTTCCACTTCCATATCTTGTTGTTGTTGTTTTATTTGCTGTTGTTGTTCTTGTGTTTGTCTTTGTTGTTTCGCCTCTTTTGAGGGCTTCTTTTTTTTTTTGCGGGAATGGTGTTTTCTCTTTCTGAGAGGGAGGGGATGCCACCTTCTTCCCTCTCCTAACGACTTCCTTCCACTCGTCGGCACCATTTGTTTGGTCAGAATTTTTGTCCGTAGCCACGGGTGATTTTTGCACCGGCGGTGTTGCCGGTGCTACCAGTTCCTCTTCCTGCTTTCTTCCGGGACACATTTTGAATATGTGTCCAGCCATTCCACAGGACCAACAGTGCGGCCTCCGACCCTCCACCACAACAAAAAGCTTCCTGCCACGGCACAGCAAAATATCGGGGACTCTTAAAAAATTTGGCCTGTCCCCCACCACGCTGACGCTGACGTCCTCTGTGGCCACACCGGACTTACTCGTTATCCTCGCCACCTCCTCAACAGCTCCAAATTGAGCAAAAAATGCACCAACATGATCACAGGCAATGTCTACCGGTACACCATAGATAGTTATCTTTGTTTTTCGAGTACCCAGATACTCTGTTTGCATCTGGATACCTTTGGCCGTTAAGGTATTACCGGCTAAATTCTTTGCTTCTGTCTCTGTGCTTAATAGAACATCCCACATAGCACGGGGCCTTCTAGCTAGGACGCAGGGTACAATTTTTAAGGCCTTTAAAGCCTCTTCCATGTTCTTCCTGCTGACACCGATAAATTTTCGGGTTTTAACATCCGATGTCAGCAGAGAGATCGTTCTTGGTGCAACGACATTTCCAACTTCCGGCACCATAATTAGCTCGTTCTCAGTTATAAAATCTTTATATTTCTCCTGCATTTGCAGGTAATATTTCGCATCTTTTTTTACGGGTGTTTTGCCCATAAATGGGAGGGAGTCACCGTGGGCACCGCGTCGGAAGTTGAGGGCTGGGGAGACAAAGCCATAGCTTGACTAAAAAGTTAAAAAAATTTAAAAACAACAAATTTAAAGGTGCTGGTAATCTCCTTCAGGTTCGCCGTATATATATATATATATATATATATATATATATATATATATATATATATATAATTTATCGAGTCAGCAGATAATTTTCTAAATATATATATATTGTCAAATATAACAGACAATGAATGTATATTATGCTTAGTCATGAGCTGTTTTAAATATTTTATTTTGTGTTTAATTTCAGGTAAAAATAACGACAAAAAATGTTCAACATTTGGATATTTTTATATTTTTTTTATTAAATATCCAAATATTGGGCATTTTTTGACTTTATTTTCATCTGATACTAAAGCCAAAATATGATGTTTAGAATGGCTCATGCCTAAGCATAATAGACATTCATTGTCTGTTATATTTAACAGTATAGTTTTAGAAAAATGTCTATATGGTGTTCCATTAAGTTGGATTGCATTTAGCAATAAATAAAGCAGTGGTATTGGTGAAATCTTATTGATTTCACTATTGGATCATGTTATCTGATTCATGGCAATTATGAGTAAAAAAGATAATATCGCCCAAATGTCCGCCAAGGCTTCGGTGGCACACCTACACTCGATGGTCAAAATTTTAGATGATGTCCCTCATCAATATGCCTTATTTTCTCATCCTTCAGCTGTTGAATTGTTGTTGTTGGCTTGTTGGCATAGACCTTGTTTTGGAGATGACCCCAAAACAAGAAATCTGAAGGCGTCAACTCGCACGATTGTGGTGGCCAAATGACATCACTGTTTAGAGAGATGATGCGACCTGGGAACTTCTTTTGTTTGAACATCCATTTCGTAATATAACTTTAACATGTTGTTCGATTGTTAATCTTCCTATGGTTGAAAATGTCAAAGATTGAAATTGTTAAATCTGAAAGAAATTTTGAAAAAAATTAATTAGACGCTTAAACTTAATTCACTTTTATTATAAACACTCCTAGGCATGGCTAGAACCCCTAATAGCTTAAGAGATAGATGTAATCTATGTTTGACAGAAAAAAATTAAGATTTTGAAAGTTCAATACCAACATATACTCTTAAATAAACGAAGGGCAATCATAAGTATGTGTTGTCATAGAAATAAGTATAAATTACAATAATTATCCTAGTCTTCCAATTAGTCACAGTAAATGTTTTTAAAAATTTGGTTAACAGGTTACTTCTCTACCACCTACCACTACTAACTCAAGTGTCAGCCACATACCTCCTACTGCTAAATAGGAAATTACTACTAAAATTCTTCTGGCTTAATCCTAATAAAACCAATACCTTCCAACCCCTTCCTTTACCAGAGCTAACCTCGTTCTCTGTTTATAAAGGGTTGAAGAATGCATGTTCTAAAGTGACATGTTGAAAATGGCTATTTCCCTGCTAAGTTTTATCTGAATATACAGAAAAATATATATATATATATACTAGCATCCTAGCCCGGCGCTGTCCGTACAACTCAGAACATTTTAGTAGTAGGAGATGCCAATGAGAGGAGTAGATAGAAATCATGTTTTGAAAGTTGGAAAGGGGAGATGAGACTGTTAGTTAAATGTTTATAATATTAAATGGATAAATTCC
Organism: Ascarosepion bandense; assembly: GCA_037127315.1. Classification (NCBI taxonomy): domain Eukaryota; kingdom Metazoa; phylum Mollusca; class Cephalopoda; order Sepiida; family Sepiidae; genus Ascarosepion; species Ascarosepion bandense. Next base: position 1,379,637 of record JBBBDQ010000732.1, read on the forward strand.
TTTAAAACTCGGTTATAGAGAAAAAATAATTATATAAAAAATTGTTGTTTCAAAATTGTTAAAAAATTCCATAAAATAAATCTATTTTCTTTTGTTTCGCGTAAACGTGATTTGATATTTTGTGTGACTTTGTAAACAACATTGCGCTTGTTTTTATTTCAAAATTACGGGGGAAAATATTTACATTTTTTTGTTGACTAAATGAATTTAACATAAAAATAAAAATTATTTATTTTATTTTACCGAAATTAGAAATATAAAAACTATTAGGCTTTCAGTTCAGAAATTTTCGGTGAATATTTAAAAATGTAGACATTTAATTTTAGATGGAAAAGTTATATTAATACCACACGAATTAGAGACAGAGGATTTCCGGCATGAAACATTTAGCAAAAAAAAACTATTTTTTTTAATTTAATTTTCTGAAGTATGAAATATTAAATCTGAAAAAAAGACTTAAATAATTGAATTAACCATTGGCACTTTTTTTTACATATTTTGTTTTTGTTTGAAAAAACACTTAAAATATTAAATATAAAGGCACTTTTTTTTAATAAAAAATATTTTAGTCGCGTTTGAGACGTGTGATTTGATGTCTGTGACGTAATTCAGCAAACATCTTAGATATTAGATATTTTACGGAGCAAATGTAAACAACCATGTCCATACGCCAAAAAGTGTGAAAGAGAAAATTGCTGAACTTAAACTCAAAAAGTATGTGTCAACCTGGCTTCCGTGTAGATATGTGTCCCTAGAAAGTTTGAATAGCATAGCTTAAAAAATGTGGGCGTGCATATGGAACACACACTCAAAGATTGGCATATATATATATATATATATATATATAGATAGATAGATAGATAGATAAATTTCTTTCTCACTCTCTCCATTCATTATATGTTTTCCATACGGTACGTTCATCGCTGGCGAAAAGGCATAAGCAATGTTGGTGGCTACGGGAAAAAATTGTGCTTTGCAGCTGAAAACTTTCTCTATCCAACGATGTTATTGAAATTCCTGCGTCCGTTGTAGTTTCATGGAAATAAACGCAGGCATTACTTTTGAATGGATTCTCCGGTCTCCTATTTCTCTCGGCCTTTTTAAAAGAAGACATTACTTTCTCTCTTTTTCTCTCTCTCTCTCTCTCTCTCTCGCTATCTTCGTTATTTGTCTTTCTGTCTATCTTAACTCACGGAATGTTCATCATTGACAAAAATACACAGCCAAATGTACAGACAATATGAAATTGTATATTTTCTACCTAAAAACTTAATTATATTTCACGGTGTCATTGTGCTCTCACTCTCTCTAGGATTAATTTTGAAGTGGTTCTTATCTCTCTCATTTCTCTTTCCTACACACACGCACGCACACACACACATAGACACATTTATCTCTCTGTTCCTTTCATTCTCTTTTCATATCTCTCTCTCTCTCTCTCTCTATATATATATATATATATATATATATATATATCTTTCACTCTATCTCTATCTATCTATCTCTATCTATCAATCTATCACTATCTATCTATCTATTTGTCTATCTATCTGTCTATCTATCTTTGTCTATATATCTGTCTATCTATCTATCTTTGTTTATCTGTCTATCTATCTATCTTTGTCTATCTATCTATCTTTGTCTATCTGTCTGTCTATCTATCTATCTTTGTCTATCTGTCTGTCTATCTGTCTATCTTTGTCTATCTATCTATCTATCTATCTATCTATCTATCTGTCTATCTTTGTCTATCTATCTATCTATCTGTCTATCTTTGTCTATCTATCTATCTATCTGTCTATCTTTGTCTATCTATCTATCTGTCTATCTTTGTCTATCTATCTATCTATCTATCTGTCTATCTTTGTCTATCTATCTATCTATCTATCTGTCTATCTTTGTCTATCTATCTATCTATCTATCTATCTGTCTATCTTTGTCTATCTATCTATCTATCTATCTATCTATCTGTCTATCTTTGTCTATCTATCTATCTATCTATCTATCTATCTATCTGTCTATCTTTATCTATCTATTTATCTATCTTTGTCTATCTATCTATCTATGTCTATCTGTCTGTCTATCTGTCTATCTATGTCTGTTCATCTATCTGTCTATCTATGTCTGTTCATCTATCTGTCTATCTATGTCTGTTCATCTATCTGTCTATCTATGTCTGTTCATCTATCTGTCTATCTATGTCTGTCTATCTATCTGTCTATCTATGTCTGTTCATCTATCTGTCTATCTATGTCTGTTCATCTATCTGTCTATCTATGTCTGTTCATCTATCTGTCTATCTATGTCTGTTCATCTATCTGTCTATCTATGTCTGTTCATCTATCTGTCTATGTATGTCTATCTATCTATCTGTCTATCTATGTATGTCTATCTATCTGTCTATCTATGTATGTCTATCTATCGGTCTATCTATGTCTGTGTGTCTATCTATCTGTCTATGTGTGTGTGTCTATCTATCTGTCTATGTGTGTGTGTCTATCTATCTGTCTATGTGTGTTGTGTCTATCTATCTGTCTATGTGTGTGTGTCTATCTATCTGTCTATGTGTGTGTGTCTATGTGTCTGTCTATGTGTGTCTATCTATGTGTCTGTCTATGTGTGTCTATCTGTGTCTGTCTATGTGTGTCTATCTATGTGTCTGTCTATGTGTGTGTGTCTATCTATGTGTCTGTCTATGTGTGTCTATCTATGTCTGTCTATGTGTGTCTATCTGTGTCTGTCTATGTGTGTCTATCTATCTGTGTCTGTCTATGTCTTTCTATCTATGTCTTTCTATCTATGTGTGTCTATCTATGTCTTTCTATCTATGTGTGTCTATCTATGTCTTTCTATCTATGTCTGTCTATCTATGTCTATCTATCTATGTCTGTTTATCTATCTATCTGTGTCTGTCTATGTCTATCTGACTGTCTATGTCTGTCTATCTATCTATCTATCTATGTCTGTCTGTCTATCTATCTATGTCTGTCTATCTATCTATCTGTGTCTGTCTATGTCTATCTGTCTGTCTATGTCTGTCTATCTATCTATCTATCTATCTATGTCTGTCTGTCTGTCTGTCTATGTCTGTCTATCTATCCATGTCTGTCTCTCTGTCTCTCTCTATCTCTCTCTATCTCACTCTGTCTCTATATCTATCTATCTATCTATCTATCTATCTATCTATCTATCTATCTATGTCTGTCTGTCTGTCTGTCTGTCTATCTATGTCTGTCTGTCTGTCTATCTATGTCTGTCTATCTGTCTTTCTCTCTCTCTATCTATCTATCTATCTATCTATCTATCCGTACGTTGTGGCGCAGTGGATATTATCTCTAAACGAGAAATTTCCTTCTACAACCTACTATGGGAGAAAATCTTTTGTCCTGTCATCTATCTGTCTATCTCGTTTCATTTCTATTGCTAGTAAATATTTTTGATTAATGACGGTTACCAAGTTGGATAAAATAGTAATATTTAGCTGAAAATACGCCCAACCCCGTGGGAATAACATACTATTTTCATATTGCATCATATCAAGTTCTATTTCATCGCTTACAATAATGCAGGCCCAAGGTTAGAGACAATGTGGCAAGACGATATTGTGTAGGTGAGAGCTGGCTCCATCCGTTGGTATCAGTGTGTTCTTTCTGTCTATTGTAGCAACCGCAGAATTAAAAAACAAAAGTTTTACATCTCCTCTCATTTTATTTTTGACGTGCACAAAAATAAATAAATATTAAATATTTCAATATTTTCAACCACTCCAAGAAATTATTTTACTATGAAGTGGCATGACAGATTATATTAATCGAAGGCATGGAACTTTCTTTGAAGCTTTAGAAATGAAAATACTATAATTACTTTCTCTGACAATTAATATAAGGCGCATTAGCATCTGCTAAAATCATAAAATACGCGAAATATGTTTTTTTTTTTTCATTTTTGCTTATACTCCAGCTGTTCTTGCGTTAAAATAGTGTCAAGTTCAATTAGGTCTCTCAGAAATAATGAGTGAAGGCGCTGAAAAGTTACTGGCCCAAACCACTTCCCGAAATCAGTGTTTCAATGACCATGCGTCAGTGTGCAGCAGAAATACCTCCAACATTTTAAAACTTGATAAAAAAAAACAAAGTATATACTATTTAAAAAATAATTTCACTGTTGTTGAGACAAAGTTGTATAATTTTTCTTTATTTTTATTTTAAACTGACATCCTCCTGATATTGGCCTCTGAAGTTTTCCATCACCCGGAATTTCGATTGCTTCGAAATCTTTCAGATGGCCTTCTTTTAACCAGAGTACACCAATCATGGACATATATTCAGTCAGTTAAGTGCCATACGTGATACACGCTTGGGTGATCATGTCTCGAAAGAGACATGACTAACTGGGCAGAAGATTATCCCGCAGTTGGTTGCCATTGCTTTCTGCGATAGACTGGTTCCCGACCAAGGCTATAGAACCCAATCTGTCCTGCTATTTAACCCATAACTGGAAGGAATAGATGGATTAATACCTTTCCCAAGGGTATTTGCGCGTAAGTGAATACAATGGATTCAACTGGAATTCGAACTCGGTTCCCCGGCTTCTCGTTCCGAGCCGATATCCACTGTACCACAACGCACATATGCCCAGAACAAATTACGCCATTTTAATTACAATTTAATTAAATTTCAGTACCTGATTTTCTTACCTAAATAATGATTTCAGTTCCTATTAATGTTAATTGAAATTACACATCATGAAAAGCCTGCATGTAAAATATTTCAAATAAAGATTTATATTTAATATTTTTTGATATTTTCATAATCGTGTAAGATATACCCCATGGCCAGTAGTGGTGTAACTTTAATTAATGGTTAGTGTTCCAGGGTTAAGCGTTAAACCAGTGGTTCCGAAATTTTCAACCTATGGCAGTATCGATTTTTTTTATCTAGAACAGCATAATTTCGACTTAACATTAAATGATCACGAAAAGTTCTCTGTGTTGCATTTCGGTCAGTCGGTTAACAGCCATACATGATGCACGCTTGGGCGATCATGTCTCGAAAGAGCTATGACTGACTGGACAGAATATCATCCCACAGTATATTACCATTATTATCTGCGGTAGACTAGTTGCCAACCAACGCTATAGAACCAAATCTGCCCTGCAATTTAACCCATAGCTGGAGGGAGAAGCGACGGATTCATACATTTTCCAAAAGTAATCGCGCGTAAGTGAATTCAACGAATTTTTGCAACTCGGTTCTCCGATTTCTCGTTCTGAGTCGATATCTACAGCGCAACAACACATGTCTAATTGCAGATACAGTCAGTCAGTCAGTTAAGTGCCATACGCGATACACGCTTGGGCGATCATGTCTCGAAAGAGACATGACTGACTGGGCAGAAGATTATCTCGCAGTAGGTTGCCATTGCTTTCTGCAGTAGATTGGTTGCCAGCCAAGGCTATAGAACCCAATCTGCCCTATTAGTTAACCCATAACTGGAGGGAAGAGACGCATTAATACCTTTCCCAAGGGTATTTGCGCGTAAGTGAATGCAATGAATTCAACTGGAATTCGAACTCGGCTCCCCGATTTCTCGTTCAGAGTCGATATCCACTGCGCCACAACGCACAACAATAAACATACGGCGTGCATCGTTCCAAACCATGATGGTAAATAATAAAAATGGTAAGACATTAGCTAGATGTAGCCACCAATATCACTTGTCTAAGTTTATTAGCACTACGTGAGTAGCTGTTTGAAATGTGGGAGGTATTTTCGCTACACACTGTGTCTGTTTTTAAAATTGTTCGGGCCGAGGACTTTTCAGATCGTGCTAGCATTTTATTTTTACAAAAACATTGATTTTTTTTTTTTTTTTTTTTGTTACTGTTATTAATATTCGGCAATATTTTGAATTTATCTGTGATCTAAACGCGTTTTTAATGTCATTTTATTTAAATCTGTCTTCGAATTTCTTTTGACATATGGAGTTATTTATGATCACAAAAATTTAAGATTACTCAGCGATATCTTTCTCAATTTTCTTTACGCTCGATTTTCTTCGTTGGAATTTATTAAATAAAAATACGTTTTTTTTTTTTTTTTGGTTTTTTTTTTTTTTGGGGTTTTTTTTTTTTTGGTTTTTTACTGTAATCATTACAAATATCGCGAAGCGGCAAATTCTTCCAAATTATCTTGCGATAATGACATATGGTATTTAGAAAAAAACATTTTTAAATACATATTTATATAATTTTTTATTTTATTAGTCCACACCTGGTATTAAGGCTACAGTCATTTTCCCACCGCCGTAACGTGGCTTCCCTGTGTCTTTTCTATAAATATCATGGTAATTGTTCGATGAATTCTTGGTTATAGCACCTAGATTTTACGTATTTAAACGCTGTACTACATAGATATTAAGAGAGGAAATTAGCTCAGATGGTAGAGCGCTCTTTTAGTATGCGAGAGGTACTGGAATCGATGCCCTTTTTCTCCAGTAAGTTGAAAATATTTTGCGATATGCTTTTTGGTGCAGTGGATATCGGCTCGGAACGACAAATCGAGGAGCCGAGTTCGAATTCCAGTTGAATGCATTGCATTCACTTACACGCAAATACCCTTGAGAAAGGTATTAATCCGTCTCTTCCCTCCAGTTATAGGTTTAATAATAGGACAGATTGAGTTATATAGCCTTGGCTGGCAACCAGTCTACCTACTGCGGAAAAATTCTCTTCCCAGTCTTTCGAGACCTGATAGTCCAAGCGTGCTTCCCGCATGACACTTAACTGACTGACTACATTGTCAACAGGGCCTCATTAATTTTACACTCTAATCGGCTAGCTGTAATCTCTGCTAACATTTTATTTTCTTTCACTTCATGTTTATTGAACTCTTTTCCGGTTACTTGCTCCATATTCAACTTATAAATAAATCCTTATATATAAATCCTTATCTACGATCATTTTGATTACTCTTTTTTTGTTCCCCACTCTCTTTTTTTTTTTCCTCTTATTTTTCATACTCATTAATACATTGTCTTAGTCACTTTACGGACTTTCATAGAGTGAAATGGTTAAAGAAAACATGTTTATAGGACGTTGGTGAGAATGTCTCTGTATAGATACCGTTTTCTTTTTTGGTTTTGAATTACTATTTGACACGAAAAGAGCCCATATGTGATTTATACTGCGACTATGCTGAGCGAGACTTAATTGGTGTTTCTATAAGAGAAACTTCATCAGGAGTTGAACAAGACCACTTCCAAACGCGCTATTGTAATTACACAAGTTAAGGGAAACTATATGAAATATTAACAATGTTCAATGACTTACTATATCTGAATAGGTTTATTTAAGGCGTCCGAAAACTTTTGCACTGCCAGTTTTGGTTGATTGTCTCGCAATTTCTGCCCTCAGCCAAATGTTCTGCTGCAAATGTAATAATTAGGTATGGAAAGAATTTCAACATAGACAATTGTTTTATTTGTTGAAAGCTCGTTCAGAAACAGCCACTCAACTCCAGGTAAGTCAATTATCAGTCCAAAAGCACCTCTCTATATAGAATTATTCTTTTAGTATAACTAGTGAGTTTGTATCCATCGTCGGTTTACTGGGCCAGTCGTGTAGCTAACAACCCCTTGTATTCCCCGGTGGCCGCCCGTCTGACTACTGATCAGTTTACGTGATCGAGTAATAACTGATGTTTCGACCTGATATCGCCTTAAGCGATGCGAAGCACGCATTTAAAAATTGGAAAATACTAAAAACTTGCTATACAGTACTTTAAAAATCGAAAATGTTACAGATAAGAATGTTTGTTTTAAAGATGATATTAGTCAGTTAAATGCCATACTTGATACACGCTTGGGCTATCATGTCTCGAATGAGTCATGACTGACTGGGTAGAAGATTTTCGCGTATTAGGTTGCCATTACTTTCTGTGGTAGACTGGTTGCCAACCAAGGCTCTAGAACCCAATCGGTGTTGTTATTTAACCGCCAGCTGGAGGGAAGAAATGGATTAATACCGATTCCCAATGGTATTTGCGCGTAAGTGAAAGCAACGAATTCAGATGCGATTCGAACTCGGCTCACTGATTTCTCGTTCTATGCCGAGATTCACTGCACCACAATAAATTCGAAAGTTTTTCAGGTGCTGACATGAATTGCTGTAAATGGAAAAATCTCAAAAATAAGTGTGAAATTTATGCAGTACCTCCGCTTAGAGTATTAGATCTTATTAGAAAGTTAGTGGATCATTTGATCGAACCATCACAATCCAAACAACGCTGGTGTGATTTTGTAGTTCAAATAATTTGAGATCATTAAAACATTATCCGTCTAAGAAATAGAATGGCCTTCTTCATAAATCCGCATTGTTTGTAAACATTTCGACCTTAACAATGCCAAACTAGCATTGATTTCTTCTTCATCTCTGTGCCCTGACATTTCGGGACGTAGGCGATAATGGCCTTGCACATCTCCCTATCCTTTGTTGATCTTTGTATCCCTTCTCCTTTTATCTTACTCAATCCCTGATCCAACATCCATCTGCTCAGGTCCATTTTCCTTGTCTTACTTTTCTTCTATCTATCCAGTGAGCACAAGTTTCGCCAGTCCCTCGTTCTTCATTCAGTCAGTTAGTTAAATGCCATACATGATATACGCTTGGGCGATCATGTCTCGAAATGGACATAACTGACTGGGCAAAAGATTATCCCGCAGTAGGTTGCCATTGCTTTCTGCGGTAGACTGAATGCCAACCAAGGCTATAGATCCCAATCTATCTTGTTATTTAACCCATAACTAGAGACGGGTTAATATCTTTCCCAATAGTATTTGCGCGTAATGCAAGGAATTCAACTGGAATTCGAATTCAGCCCATCGATTTTTCGTTCTGAGCCGATACCCACTGCACCACAACGCACATCCAAGAAATGTTGTTTTCATATACATTTATATTATTAGTTATCTATATACAATTGTTTCGCTGTATCACAGCTCATCAGTGTAGCTAGACTACCACTTGCTTCTAGGCGGGATAGGGTATCAGTTGTAGTCTCTACTCCATAAGCCATAGTCCTGATTAAATGTCACAAAAATGTCAGCTGTATTTTCCTGATGTCCAGCATCAGTTTCCTTCTCGTGTTCATCTTCTCCAAAACCTTGTAGTTGCTCTCTTGTTTTGTCCATGGTATCCTCAGCATATTTCTGTAGAACCAGGTTTACGATGCTTCAGGCCTTTCCTTCATCTATGAAGAGATTTTTCAGCATTTGCAGCCATATTAATGGACAAACATCCCATAACAATCCAGTATTCTCTTCTTTGTTTTCAGCGAAATTCCCCTGTCTCTTAATAATCTACTCAACTTCTGGAATGCATCTTTGACCAATACACCTTCGAATCTATGTATCACACTGTCCATTCCCGGTTAGAACGCTTATCAGATACTTAAATTTCTGAACATGTTTGATTTCATTTTCAACAACTTGAAATTGTCATTTTGGGCTCGTCTTGTTACTGATTACCATGTATTTATTGTTCTTGTAAATTATAGTAATAGCATATTCACCTCCTACACCAAAACATTCAAACTTTAAGAAAATGTTGTATCCCGGGAGGGGATAAACAGAGAAAGAATAGTGCAAGAAATAACTCATAACACTGAGGATATATAAATAGATTTATTATACCTCAGTACAATAAACCAAATACAAGTACACCAATGAACAGTTAACACGAATAACAATTATGAAGGCAATATCTCTGTATAGGACGTATGCGTCCGTCTTGAGAAGAAGGCTTCTGTCTAGTGACGTCTAACTCTCGTCTAAGGCCGATGGCTGTCGACTCTCGTATAATGACGGATAATCTCGATCACTCTCCCGTGTAATGACGAAGACTCTCGTATAGTCACGAACACACTCGATCTCTCTCGAGCGCTGTCTCTGTAGTTCGTTCCCATCTAGGTCTTTTTATAACCCGGGCCATACCCATTCCTGGGTAAGACAGGATATTCCACTACAACAGAAAGTCAAATTGAAGTGTAACAAGATCTCATTATTTTCGAATTGAATTGGCTAAATGTATCTTTAACTTCCCTAAGAGTTTGTTTTATCGCACTTCTTGCTAGTGGAACTCTCTTCCGACTTCTTACTTCCCAGCTAACTTTCTTCGTCAAAAGTTTAAATACAATGTCAATCGCTATTTACTGTCTTCTTGATTAATCATATCTTGTTCTACCTTTTTAATAATAATGTGTCTCTTTTTCTTTCCACTTGCTCTCCTTCCTTAATAATAATGTTTCTCTATTCTCTCACCTTGATATCTTCCTTTAATAATAACGTTTCTCTTTTTCTTTAATAATAATGTTTCTCTTTTTCACTCTCCTTGCTCTCCCTCCTTAATAATAATATTTCCTTTCTCTCTCCCCTTGTTCTCCCTCTTTAATAATAATGTTTCTCTTTTTTTCTACCTTGGTCTCCCTCATTAACGATAATGTTTCTCTTTTTTTCTACCTTGGTTTCCCTCCTTAATGATAATGTTTCGCTTTTTCTCTCTCTTTGCTCTCCCTTCTTAATAATAATTTTTTACTTGCTCTCTCCCCTTGCTCTACCTACTTAATGATAATGCTTCTCCTTTTCTCTCTCCTTGCTCTCCCTCCTTATTAAAAATATTTTTCCTTCTCTCTCCCCTTGCTCTACCTCCCTAATGACAATGTTTCTCTCCCCTCGCACACTCTCTTTAATGAGAATGTTTTTCTCTCCTCTTGCTCTCCCTCCTTAACGATAATGCTTCTCTTTTTCTCTCCCCTTGCTCTCCCTTCTTAATAATAATGTGTCTTTTTTTCTCTCCCCTTGCTGTCTCTCCTTAATAATTATGTTTCTCGTTCTCTCTCCCCTTTCTCTCCCTCCATAATAGTAATGTTTCTTTTTTATCTCCCCTTGCTCTCCCTCCTTAGTAATAATGTTTCTGTTTTCTTTCTACTTGCTCTCCCACCTTAATGATAATGCTCACTTTTTCTCTCCCCATGCTTTCCCTCCTTAATAATAATGTCTCTTCTTTTCTTCCCTTGCTGTCTCTCCTTAATAATAATGTTTGTCTTTTTCTCTCTCCTTGCTCTCCCTCCTTAATAATGTTTCTCGTTTTTCCTACAAACAGCCAAACGGAAGTCTAGCCAGACTTATAACTAAAAGTATACAAAAAAATAAAACCACATATCTACCAAGATAAAAGTACATTCCTTATTTATGTACCGTGTCCTTTCAGGACGTAGGTGAGCATGGACTTCCACATATTCCTATACCTTGTCGTTCTTAACATTTTTCCTCTTCGTATTTCTCTGAAACCTCCGCCCATCTATTTGTTCAAGCTAATGAAATGTCTCGCATTGCTTTCCTTTGTCTCTCTTTTAATTTATCTATCCTGTGGGTATTAAATTCTCTAAATCCTTCTTCCTCATTACGTGTCCCTAAAACTTCAGTTGTCTCTTCCTGATGCTAAGTATAAGTTTTTTTCTCGCTTGTATCTTATCCATCACCTTGTCGCTGCTCACGTTCTCTGTCCATGGTATCCTCATGATCCTTCCGGCGAGCTATATTCATGTTGCTTCGAGCGTCTCCTTTATCTTTTAAGAGATCGTCTAACACTCGTTATCATACAGAAGGACAGATATCACGCAGCAGTCTATCGCTCTTTTCTTTGTTTCTAACGAGACCATCCTGTCTCTGAGTATTCTGGTTAGCTTTTGACATGTTCTTATCCATGTCAATGCGTCTTCGGATCTCAATGTCGCATTTTCCATCCTCTGTCACACAGGGTTTAATAATTGGAATCTGTTTATTTTTAAAGGATAACTGTACTTGCAGTTCATTTTCATCTTGAGTTATGGGGTAGTCATATTATCTTAGGATAGATGAGGAATTTTATTCATTATATCAGTTCAATTACAATCATTCCGTTGATAGTTTCAGCAAGAGATTAAAATAATGTCTGTCGATTTGCTTAAAAGGTTCTCTAAGGTAAAAAAGAAAAAGTTACATTTTTTTGCGTTTACCAAATAAGAAATTATATTTCCTGCATGAATGACTAATGCCTGGAGGAGAAAATATTTATATTTCGCCGGGCCAATATTAGATTGAAAACAACACCAACAGCCAGAGGCAATTCTCGAAGTAAATTATTTCTTGTCTTTCCAATTTGTCTTTCTTCCACTGTGAAGAAAACATGGACATTAAGGCAAAATTTGTTACGTATATATATATATATATATATATATATATATATATATATAAGTGTAGAGATTTTAACTATCTCTTTCTGATGTTATGTAAAAGAGCACTTTTAGCTTCCTTTTTTGTAATACGCGTCCATGCTCGCATGTTCGGCCGATGATATTCTCAGCAGCCTTCTGTAGAAACACATTTTATTTTGCTTCAAGTCTCTCCTTGATTTGTGAAGAGATTGTAAAGAATTTACTACCATATAAAAGGATGTATATTACAGAAGAGTTCGTTACTTTTTCTTTTTTTAAGGATTCTTTGCTTCTAAATATTTTGCTTAGCTTCCGAAAGGTATTTTTCGCTATTCAAACGCGCTTTTATAATTCAGAGCCGCACTTTCACAAGTTTATTCGCCTGAAAAGAGTCAACTTTTGACTCGAAACACGTGTAGCGACACAAATAACATTACGGACACTTAGTATATCATGAAAAAATCAAGTAATATTAATAATAATAGCCACAATAAAATCTACACTTTAAACAAAATGTTTCCGGCTTCTCGCACTTTTTCTCTCGTTGGAACAACCACTATTTCTGTTTTTAATATTTATATAATGCCAAGTCCGTAAACAGAGAGGATAATTAAAAAAAAGATCTACTTATAAAATAATAATTATTAGATCTGTATAGAGGGGTTAATGAATATTATCCAGAGCAATAAAAGAAGAGCATATTAGCCCGTCGAAATAAATTATAATTTATAAATATTTTAGATGATGTGTTAAGTTTTCCTTTATATATATATGTGTGTGTGTATGTGTTGTGTCTTGAAGGCTGTCACAATGTATGTGTGTGTGAGTGAGTGTGTATGTGTGTGTATTCTAGTTGGCGTTTTATTGGTCTGATTGAATCAGTTCGTAGGATCTGGGAGTTGATGTGACTTTGACCGGTTCAAAGAGTATCAGTTTCATTGCTGTTGTCTTATCTATCTGATTTATCTGATGGTGTTTGCTCGTTGTGTGTGCTGTAATTGAATCTACTTTATTTGGTATATATATCTATATGTGTGTGTGTGTGTCTGTCTGTGAGTGTGTGTGTGTTCTGTCCTGGTAAGTGGTTTGCTATGAGCACCTCTGCTACTACAACACGGGGGTGGGGGAGAAAATGTGTTTGCGTGGTTATTGTAACTATTTTTTTCTGTGTGTATAGGCTATGTGTAGCATTGTAATTAAATCTACCTTATTTTATTTATCTGTGTGTGTGTGTGCGCGCGCGTGCGTATGTGTGCTTTATCCTGGTTAGCGGTTTGTTATAAGGGAGGAAGAAGTATGTCTGTGGTTATTGTTACTGATTGCTTGTGTGTGTGACCTTTGCTGTTGTGTTAGGTGCATGTTATGTGCGTCTTGGTGTTGTCTATACTGTTATGTAATCTAGGTTTAATTCTTGGCGACTATTAATTGGCGGTTGTAATTTAGATATTATTAGGGACTCTTTAATGCGCAGGTTACCTATGTTGCGTTCCCTAGCAAAGATATTAACGGTTATGGTTTTGTCCTTATTTTTGCATTTTTTAAGTGTTTTTGGAATGACGACGCTTGCGTTTGTAAATGTTCTTTTATCCTGATATGTAGATGTCTTGTAGTACTGCCGACATAGAATGCATCGCATTTGGCACATTGTATGCGGTATAAGACATATACCTGGTGGCATATACCAGTGCCTGCAATAGGGCAGTTGGCTAGTGTGCATGTCTTGTTGTTATTTGCTCTGTGGTTGAGGTTGAGGTGTCTGCGAAGAGTGGGGCCGTAGTGTGCCAGCTGTATGCCTAATCCCTCTCTTCGGATAGCTCGACGTATTTTTGATGTTATGTATTCACTGAATTGTTGTAACCTCAGGATGCAGGTGTTAGATAGGGTGTGGCGCTTTGGGCTCCTACTACCCTTCCGCTCTAGGCGTTCCACAAAAAAATGTGGGTAACCGTTAGTCACCAGCGTTTTCTTGAAGAGTGCAGTGTGGGTGTTAACGTGCTCGCCTTTGCTGCATTTCTTTCGTATACGTGCGAGTTCGTTATCGATGTAGCCGGTCTTAGCGCTGAGGGGGAGGGCTGATCGGTAGTGGACAAACATATCCCTGCTGGCAGGCGTTTTGTAGAAATCGGTGTGGACTTCGCCTCTAACCGATATTTTAAGCTTGAAGTCCAGCTGTGATAGGCATCCACTGGCATCGAGGTGCTCAATCGTGAAATCAATTTTACCGTCCATTCTGTTGAACGTCGCTGCCATTCTGCTTGCCTTGTCGCGTGAAGAAGTAAGTATGAGTATATCATCAATATATCTCATAAAAAAGGCGTATGAATGGCAGGTGCTGAGTGCGTGACGTTCCAGTTGGTTCATATATGCGATGGCAAGTAGTCCCGATAGGCTGGACCCCATCGGAATGCCGGTGGTCTGTTTGTAGGTGCGTCCTTGGAACGTGAAGTAGGTGTTGTCTACTATAATTCTCAGGAGTAATCGTATGTCGTTTGGGGTGAAGTAGTAGCAATGTATGCTTGAGGTGTTGATGTATTCTGTTAATAAGTCCACCGCTGGGTGGGCCGGCACTGAGGTATATAGCGAGACGACGTCAAGGCTAAATGCATATCGGTTATTTTGCAGCTTGTTTTGGTGAGTACCGTTTAGTCTGTGGATGACTTCATCGGAACTTTTGATGTGTCCGGGGAAGGTGGAGAGTATGGGTTTAAGGTTTTGTGATAGTATCCATGCTATTTTGTATGTGGGGCCTTCTATGCTAGAGACAATGGGTCTAATTTGTGGTGTCGTGTTATTTTTATGCGTTTTGGTTAGGTGGTAGAATTTTTGGAGGTTACTGTTCTTGGTGGTGAAATTTATCCTGTGCTTGCTAGGGATTTTCCGTGAATTGCATATCTCATGCCATGTGGTGTTAATGCGGTGTTCTATTAGGGAAGGGGTTATGTCTGTGGCTACCGCATAAAGTTGTGTGTTACTGAGGGTTCAAGTGCTAGACTGCTATATGTGTCTCGGGGTATAGCGCAGAATTCCTTACCTTTATCTGATAGGAGGTAAATGAGGTCCTTCTCTCTCAGGGTGTCTAGGGTGTGGCGTTGTGCTCTGGTGAGGTTGTGTGGTATTTTACCGATATTGTCTTTGAGGATCGTGAAAATGGTATGTTTAAGCCTGGAGAGTTTAAGGTTAAGTGCGTGGTTGTGTGGGGGTGGGTGGAGTGGGTTGTCTAGGGTGTAGGTGGGGGAATTGTTTCGGTGCATTCGCGGTTGGCGTCGGGGTGTTGCTTGTGTTTTTAATGACCGATAGCCACTTCAGTTGGTATGCTGTGCGGCAGAAGTTAGTTTCAACATCCAGCATTGTTTTGTCGTTCAGCTGCTGCGTCAGTATGAACTTTGGCCCGAGACTTAGTATTCCGAGTTCCTCGTGTGAGAGGGATTTAGATAAGTCCGTGACCAGCGGTTGTTTTGTGGGTAATGTATCTTGGTTTCCGTTTATGTTTGTGTGATGAGTATCGTCTGGATGTTGCTTTTTATATAACCATAGAAATTTCTCCTTGAGGCGTGCTTTCTCGTGTTGCACGCTGGTGGTGGTTTTTATTGAGGGCCGTTGAAATTCGTGCGCTAGCATCTGGGGTTGTTTTGAGTGTTGTGAGGACTTCGTGGTATGTGTGTATGTGCTTGTGCAGCGTATGGTGTAGGTGTTGTAAACTCTTCTTCATGCAGAATTTTTTGGCTTGGTTATTTAAAGCATGCCGGGAAGTGGATGTTCTTGATGGTGTTCGGTATTACGTTGTTTTTTAGGTATCGCTTTAGGAAGTTGATCCGGCATCCTAATTTTGACGTTTCTCGGACAGTTTGAATAGCTCTCTGACGGTTGCAAATATATCCTGGCTCAGGTGTAGGGATAGTAAAGTTTTGTAATTTGCTTGAAGCATTGCGTAAAATAGTTGTATGTGTTGTGTCTTGAATTGTCACAATGCGTTGAATGAAATAAAGGAAGGTTACCACACTCCAGCGAATACATAACATCAAAAATACGTCGAGCTATCCGAAGAGAGGGATTAGACATACAGCTGGCACACTACGGCCCCACTCTTCGCAGATACCTCAACCACAGAACAAATAACACAACACATGCACACTAACCAACTGCCCTATTGCAGGCACTGGTATATGCCACCAGGTATATGTCGTATACCGCATACAATGCGCCAAATGCGATGCATTCTATGTCGGCAGTACTACAAGACATCTATATATCAGGATAAAAGAACATTTACACACGCAAGCGTCATCATTCTAAAAACACTTAAAAAATGTAAAAATAAGGACAAAACCATAACCGTTAATATCTTTGCTAAGGAAAGCAACATAGGTAACCTGCGCATTAAAGAGTCCCTAATAATATCTAAATTACAACCGCCAATTGATAGTCACCAAGAATTAAACCTAGATTAAATAACAGTATAGACAACACCAAGACGCACATAACATGCGCCTAACACAACAGCAACGGTCAAACATACACGCAGTCAGTAACAATAACTACACACACACTTCTTCCTCCCTTATAACAAACCGCTAACCAGGATAAAGCACACGCACACACACACACACACAGATAAATAAAATAAGGTAGATTTAATTACAATACTACCCATAGCCTATACACACAGAAAAAATAGTTACAATAACCACGAAAACACATATTTCCCCCCCCGGGTTGTAGTAGCAGAGGTGCTCATAACAAACCACTTACCAGGACGGAACACACACACACACACACACACACACACACACACATATATATATATATATATATATATATATATATACCAAATAAAGTAGATTCAATTACAGCACACACAACGAGCAAACATCACCAGGTGAATCAGATAGATAAGACAACAGCAATAAAACTGATACTCTTTGAACCGGTCAAAATCACATCAACTCCCAGATCCTACGAACTGATTCCATCAGACCAATAAAACGCCAACTAGAATACACACACATACACACTTACTCTCACACACACATACACGCACACACGTACAGCAGCAGTGGATAAAGCCAGCCATTCATAGATGGGCCGCCAAGAAGCACGGACATTCTGAGGATTTCTCTGCCAATCTGATGATGAGATTATAGTCTCGAAATATCAGTTTAATAAATAGGTCATATAAACACCTCCCGACTTTCCTTTATTTCATTCAACGCATTGTGACAGCCTTCAAGACACAACACATACAACTATTTTACGCAATGCTTCAAGCAAATTACAAAACTTTACTATACATATTGATTGTTTAATACTTAGTTTGTTGTCCTAATAGGGTTAGACCAGTACACATTTGCATTAAACAGTGTTCTATACAATTATATTGTAGAACTTTTGAATACTTTTCATTTTTAAAGGAGTCATTTTGCTACCTTGGTTTCCACCATGAGTGGTTTCAT
The DNA here is from genome assembly GCA_037127315.1 of Ascarosepion bandense. Taxonomy (NCBI): domain Eukaryota; kingdom Metazoa; phylum Mollusca; class Cephalopoda; order Sepiida; family Sepiidae; genus Ascarosepion; species Ascarosepion bandense. Next base: position 1,397,338 of record JBBBDQ010000732.1, read on the forward strand.
CAGGCGATGTTTTTATAAATTATAAAAAATCGCCTGAAGAAACCACTCATGGTGGAAACCAAAGTAGCGAAATAACTCGTTTAAAAATGAAAATATATATATTTGGAGCCTGTCGAGAACCCTGAGATGAACAGTAGGGGCGCCTGACCAGATATGACAACAATATTCTATGCACGGTCGGATGATTGATTTGTTTATGTGCAAGATGGATTCAGACGGAAAAAAAAATTCCTGGCCCGACATAGTGACCCAACCTTCCTAACAGTGGATTTAGCTATTGATTCAATGTAATGATCCCACTTGAGTTTGGAAGACGAGAAGGCGCAGTATATTGTTTTCAGGGAGACTCGCTTAGTCCATACTTATGGGGGACAGGAGAGACTGCCTGTGATGGTTGACAGATAACAGCATAGTTTTAGTAGCGTTAAAACTTACAAGCCATTTCTTGCCCCATTCTAGAACACGCGTGAAGGTCCTTCTTTGCTTGGGGTGAAATGACTTTTACAAAAGTAATACTCTCAAGATAATAGAGCATGATAGAACAAAGATCTTTCCCATACCACCTTTATGATTGATTGCTGCATCATCTTTGTAACGTAATGACAGGCGTTGTCAAGATAGCAAATCGTAAGTCGCGGATAGTTTGTATTTGAAATAGTTGGTTTAATTTTTTTAAAAATATAGCACGGTCGTCGAACGCTGGCTCCAGTGTGAAAAACACAACTATCTCATCTACAAGACAGGCAAAACTGGAAACTGAAAATATTTTATAAAACTTTCCCCTGTGCCAGATTTCGCCGTGCTGTGTCAATGTGTTAGACGGCAGGTGTCAGTAGTGAAAATTGCAAATGGGAAGGACACAAATTGAAAATGTAGATTCACACCAAACCCAGAAATGCATCACCTGCAACCGAATTTCAATTATCTTCTAGTCTGAGAACACAGTCTCATCAGAGAAATAACCTTGACTATGGTCATCCCTTTTTTTTGCACACACACACTCATTATATCTATAAGTGCTCGCACACAAACACACGTACATTCACACACATATCGTTAGTCCCCACACACTTATACCGGTAGTCCCCATTCAAATGTCGGTTCGGACCTCTGATGTTGGTCGAGTTCCTCTTGTCAGTCAGTGAGATGAGTATCATACACGCTGAGTTGATCATGTCTGTTTCGATTCATGACTGACAGAAAATTTACCGCGGTAGGTTACTGTTACTTTCTACTGTACATTGGATGCGAACCTAGACTATAGAGTTCAGTCTGTCCTTCCTTTCAACTCCTAGCTGGGGAGAAAGATGGATTCAAACCTTTTGTAAGGGCATTTGCGCGTAAATTAATATCGACCCTGCTTACTGGATTTTGAACTCGGATCTTCGATATCTCATTCCTAGCCGTTGCATCACAACGCACACCCGTCGTGAGTCGTAGCCGTCGTGAGTCGTAGCCGCCGTGAGTCGTAGCCGCCGTGAGTCGTAATTCTATTATTATTTAACAAACCTGTCGCTATTTCCATAAAATCGGATGAACTACATTCCCTAGTTTACGCAAGTACTAAGACCCCCCCATAGCAGTCATATTGTAGCGAACCACCCTCATTTCTTTGATGATCAATTTGTGAGATGCTAGTTTCACCCGAGCAGATTCTTCCCATGAGCCGCTACTCTGTAGAACCGACTCCCAAGAATATGCTTCCCTGCTCATTATAATCTTAACCAAGTTTACAGTTATCCGTTATCTTCCTTACATATCCACATAAGCTCTGACTTTTCCCCTAACTTGAGTGGCTTGTATAGAGTGATCACCATTGTGTAGGCATCATTATGCTTAATATCTTTCATTTCTTTTTTTTTTTTTTCGGGGAGTGAAGTGGGAGACTTAAACACTAATAAACAGTAAACAAAAACCTTGTGGCACTTTAATGTATTGTAATGATAATGAATGACTAACACGTCATGAAACGAATACCTCCTGTAGTGAGCCATAGTTGTAGAGTCATTTAACATCATTATCTTAAACATCTGTTTTTCTCTTGTTTCGGGGGCTAAGACCCAGCAATATAGTTTTAAATGATATTTGAACATATATGTTCAACGGAAGTGTGTTGTGTTGCAAATGATATTGAAACGAAAAATCGGAGACCCGAATTCGAATTCCAGTTTAATTCGTTGCATTCACTTACGCGCAAATTCCATTACTAAAGCTCTTAATAGGCCTCTTCCCGCCAGCTAAGAGTTTAATAGCAGGATGGATTAGATTCTATAGCCTTGTTTGGCAATCAGTCTATCACAGAAATAACGGCAACTCACTGCGAGGAAATTTTCTGCTCAGTCAATCATGTCCCTTTCGAAACATGATCGTCCAATCGTGTATCACGTATGACATTTAACTGGTTGACTAACTGAACTTATATGTTTGCAATTAAGAAAGGTCTTACGGCCATTTTTTTTTAATCATATCACCCCTAGCAAGGCGGTAATTCCACTGATATGCATGGGGCTACATAAGAGAAAAAGATTAGGAGATTGAAGAGAAGGACGAACCAGTTAGAAAGAAGCAAGAGAAGGATGGGAATACAAATGTGATGACAGTTGCAAAGGTGGAGAGAAAGGAAAGGATATACAGGGTGGTGTGGAAAGAATTAGGGTCAAGTAGTTAAGAGATTTACTATGCTGCTAGTAAATAATAAACAAGAAGCGATTCTTGTTTTTACAAAATAGATGCACCGTTTTATTTTTGTTTTTGTTTTTGTTTTTTGTTTTTTCACTGTTGTCTTTATTTTAATGCTTCGATTAATTATCTGTACATTTTTTTGTTTTTTTGGCCACATATCTAATCACCAACTTTGTGATGAGTTTTGTGATGGAATGTGCGTTGTGGTACAGTAGATATCGACTCGGAACAACAAATCGCGGTACCGAGTTCGAATTCTAGTTGAATTCCTTACTTCACTTACGCACAAATAACCTTGGGAAAGGTATTAATCCGTCTCTTCCCTCCAGTTATGGGTTAAATAATAGAACATATTGGGTTCTATAGCCTTGGCTGGCAACCAATCTACTGCAGAAAGCAATGGCAACCTACTGCGGGATAATCTTCTGCCCAGTCAGTCATGTCTCGAAAGAGATATGAACGCCCAAAGCGTGTATCACGTATGGCATTTTAACTGACTGACTTTGTGATAATCGATCAGAGCAGATCTTGAACCTCGTCAAATATACGTTAGTAAAAGACTCGAAATATTTTTTGGGGTTTTCCTCATACAACTTCGATATTTTTTTTTCAGTTTTTCGCACTTCTCGCTAGTGAAATTCGCTTCTAGCCATTTCCTTCCCAGTCGACTTTGATCATCAAGAATTTAAATGCAATGTCAATTGTTATTTGTTGTTTTTCACTTTCTCTTCTTTTGTTGTTCTTCCTCTTAAATAATTTTTATTATTATTATTATTATTGTTCCTTCAAAGGATATTTGTAACTTAGTGACCTTGCTAACTTGCTTGGGATAAATTACGAGTGTCATTCTATAAATAAGGTGAATTTTTCGGTATAAGGTCTTCTAATACAGATTGAGGATGTGCGTTCTGGTGCAGTGGATATCGGCTCGGAACGAGAAATCGGAAAGTCGAGTTCGAATTTCAGTTGAATTCCTTGCATTCCTTTACGCGCAAATACCCTTGGGAAAGGTATTAATCCGTCTATTCCCTTAAGTTATGGGTTAAATAATAGAACAGATTGGGTTATTTAGCCTTGGTCGGCAACCAGTCTCCCGCAGAAAGCAACGGCAACCTACTGCGGGATAATCTTCTGCCCAGTCAGTCATGTCTCTTTCGAGACATGATCGCCCAAGCGTGTATCACGTATGGCACTTAACTGACTGAATAAAGATAGAAGATTACTTTTTTTTATTTTTCAACGAAATCTCCCAGCAGTGTCACACACCTTTCCCATCTGTGCACAATCTTCCGTTTTCCCTCAGCGTAAAAATCTTTGGACTGATGTCTCAACCAATCGCTCACATCACTTTTGACTTCATCGTCACCTTCAAACTTCGTGCCTGTAGTGAACGCTTTCAAGGGACCAAACAGGTAAAAGTCTGAAGGGGCAAGATCTAGGCTGTAAAAGGGATAAGTGAGCAGTTCCCAGCCCAGCCCGTTGATGTCTGCACCGTTTGGGCTGCTGTGTGAGCTGATCTTTGAGTAAGCAAGGTCATCATGGACAAGTCCTTGCAATGTCATCCACTGTCACCCTTCCGTCAGACTGAATGAGGTCATTGACTGATTCGATCACCTCAGGAGACCTCACTTCTGTAGCCCCTCACCCAGGCCTGTCTTCATTATCAACACTGCTCCGTTTTTCTTTAAACAATTTAGCCCACTTATAGGCATTTTTTGGTTGAAACATGTGGCACCATACACAGCTGACATTCTCCTGTAACTTTCAACTGGTTTGCACCCTTTATCCACAAAAAAAAACTTGATAACTGACCTCTGTTCAATCCTGAAGCATGCTTCTTGGTCGGCCATCTTTGTTAATCTTTAAAACTCTCAAATGTTTTTCAATTTGCAAAAATAAAAAAAAATCCCTTTTAAAAAGAAGTAAAGGAAAAAAAAAGTATTTTCTGTATTAAAAGTCCTTATACCGAAAAATTCACCTTATTTATTGAATGACCCTCGTATAAAAGAAAATTACTGCCATATATACTTCTCAGGTTAGAACTCGCCATGACGCTTACATAGTAGCAAACCACCAAAATTTCCTCGGTATTCCATCGGTGAAAATTAGGTTCCACTCGAACAGATTCTTTCGGCGAACCACTGGTCTGTGAAACTGACTCCCAAGATGTTTCCCTGATCACTAGAATCTTAGCATGTTTAAGTCTAGGGTTTTCCGTAATATCATTCTAATATCCCCTCCACTTCGATCCGGATAAACTTACCTCATGCTCTTATTTCTTATCTCATGTAACCCTTCTACCACGAGTAACACTCGGGCCTTGTACAGGATAATACCCACTGTCAAAAGAAAAAATATTTCTATCTCCTATGCTAAATTTATTATAACTGTTCGATATTTGTCATTTAAGAATAACACATTCTGAAATTTTCTAATAGATTTCTTTCTTTTTAAAAATAAAAGGAAAAAGAATGGTAATTAGTTTAAACTTACTCTAGGACAACGAAAGACCGGAAGTTTTGGAGAGCCATGATTTAAAACTGTTAAGGCAAGACAAGCAGGAAGAAACTAATAGATTGAATAATAAATGATTTCCGCTTGTACGCACCACTTGTAATGACAATTCTATCATTCTAACCACTAATCATGAGGCCAGGTCGATTTTGGAACCGTAGTATCGCACTTAATTTTAAAGTTAGGGTTCGACAATATAAGTACTGACACTAAATATCTTTCTTCCAGAGCGTTACCGTTTTCTGAGGATTCGAGTTTAAAGATTATTTAAGATTTCAAACGTAGATTTTAATTTCATTTTAGAGATCAGAGAAACTAGGTTTCCATGTATAAGAAAACTCCAGACAATTGTATAAGGATTAAGTTATATCATTTTACCTTCCTAGGTGTGATGATGAACTACATCCGGCAGCAAGGCCTCTGATTTGGTGATTGAATATGTTGAGGAACGTGAAACCACAATTGCTATGGTTCCCATGTCTACCCGACGTGGTAGCACCTGTAAAGGCCCCAGCTATGGGTAAATAGTAAACCTCAAAACTGGAGTTAAAACACTATGAAAGTATGAAAATAGATCCTTATAATAAAAATGTCCAGTAATTGATTTAAATAGTAAAAAAACTCCTGCAATAGATTTTTATAGTAAAAAACAATCCCTGCAGTGGATTTTAATAGTAAATGAATTTCTGCACTATATTTTTATAGTAAAAAAAAATCTATGCAATAGATTTTTAAAGTAAAAAAACTAATTCCTGCAATCGATTTTTATAGTAAAAATTTCCTGCAATCGATCTTTATAGTATAAAAAGTTCTGCAATCGATCTTTATAGTATAAAAAGTTCTGCAATCGATCTTTATAGTATAAAAAGTTTTGCAATAGATTTTTATAGTATAAAAAGTTTTGCAATAGATTTTTATAGTATAAAAAGTTCTACAATATATTTTAATAGTAAAAAACAATTCTTACAATAGATTTTAATAGTAAAAAAACAATTCTTCAATAGATTTTAATAGTAAAAAACAATTCTTACAATAGATTTTAATAGTAAAAAAACAATTCTTACAATAGATTTTAATAGTAAAAAAACAATTCTTACAATAGATTTTAATAGTAAAAAAACAATTCTTACAATAGATTTTAATAGTAAAAAAACAATTCTTACAATAGATTTTAATAGTAATAATACAGCCTTATAATACAGCCTTATACAGTGTAATCAGTCTGTTAAGTGCCATACATGATACACGCTTTGAGCGATCATGTCTCTTTCCAGTAATGACTGACTTACTGTAAAAAGAAAAAATCCGTATCTCCTATGCTAAATTTGTTACACCTGATCGATGCTTGTAATTTAATAATTCCACATTCTGACTTTTCCAATGGGTTTCTTTAAAAAAAAAAAAGAACAGTAATTGGTCAAAATTTACTCTAGAACAACTAAAGACCGGAAGTTGTAGAGAGCCATGATTTAACACTGTTAAGGCAAGACAAGCAGGAAGAAAGTAATAAATTGAATCATAAATTATTTCTGTTTGTACGCACCACTTGTAATGACAAATGTATCATTTTAACCACTAATCATTAGGGCAGTTCGATTATTGAACCGTGGTATTGCACTTAATTTTAAAGTTAGGGTTCGATATGATAAACACTGGCGCAAATATCTTCCAAATCGTAACTGTTTTCTGAGGTATCGAGTTTAAAGATTATTTAAGACTTAAATCGGATCGTTAAAATTTCATTTCAGTGATCAGTGAAACGATAGTGAATGCTGGACAATATCATCGAGAATGAGGAAAAAAACTTAAAGCAGCGGAAATGTGGTTCTACAGAAGGATGCTGCGGATATCATGGATCAAGCATGCGAGCAATGATGAGGTGTTGGAAAGAATGGCAGCCAAAAGAAAATTAATACTGAGCATCAGGAAGAGACAACTGAAGTTCCTGGGACATGCAAAGAGGAAGGAGAGCTTGGAGAACTTGATACTGACAGGCCAGATGGAAGGAAAAAGAGACAGAGGAAGGCAGCGGATAATATATTTGAGGAGCCTGATTAGGTGAATGACGGAACGGGTGTTGGGTGTGACAGGAGAAAGCATACCAAGAGCCACCAGAGATAGAAAGACGTGGAAAACCATGATCGCCAACGTCCTGAGAAGACAGGGCACATAGAAGAAGAAGAAAAAGAAGAAGACGTTATAGAAAAGTTTTCTTTATACATTGTAACAAATCACCAATATTGCCTCTATATTCCATCGGTGAGAATTAAGTTCCACTAGAACAGTTTCTTCTTGCGAACCATTGCTTTGTGGAACCGACTCCCAAAAAGATGTTTCTCTGATCACTACAAACTTAAGCGGTTAACCCTAACTTTAAGTTATCTTCTTCTACTATCTGTATAAACTGCCTCTTAATGTGAATGAATGGGTTCCTATCCCCAACCCTGCTTTCTCTTTTGTTATGATCCAAGTCGAGATTCCCAACCTCCACAGTTTGTTCTGGCCTTCTTTTATCTCGGCTGGGTCAGCCTCTGATTTTCCCATTCCGTTAATTATTTTATCCTCCCCATTCCCTTAGCGAGTGTGAGTCATGATTTCACCGCTTGACGAAATACAGCAGCCACTCCTTTTTGTGGGATGGACGGGTCTTATTAACATTGTTTAATTTAATTTTTTTTAAATTGTTGTGTTACAGTTTTTTTTTTTTTTTTTTTGTGGGAGGATTCATCTCCCTCCCATCATCTCATTTTTCATTAAACCTTTATATATATATATATATATATATATATTATTGTATACATTTTTATTGTCATGGGTTTATTTCCCCGTTTTTTAGGTGTCCCTTGTAAATATGTGGTACTGTGGTGTGTGAAGGATTGAGAGGTAATGGATAGGTTCTTGTGGTGAATGTGCAAATTGTAATGAGTGATTGGGTCGTGATAATATTTAGCTAGATATAGGATAGATACTGAAGATCACCCTCTACCCTTCCCCCTTTACAGCCTTGTGCCACAATTTGTATTTTTGTACGCAAATAAATATTCAGGGTGAAAGTTACTGTGAAAAAAAAAACACTTTCTATTTTATATTCATATCAAAGGCATCTCATTCAATAGCCTCCTATTTTTAATAGCTCTTGAAACTTTCATTGGGTGAACGTTAATTTAAAAAGTGTTTTTTGATAGCTTCACTAGCAGACTTAGCTGTAACCCTAACCCCTAATAGAAAATAAAAGCAGAATGGAAAGTACTTTCGTTCAACATAACTTCAACCCCTAGGGCTTCAACTCAATTTTCATTTTCCTACCGTTGGGAGTGTAATTTTCATTCTACTTCTCTCTCAATCACACTCTAATAATATCTATATATCTTTTTCACTCTCCCTCTCTCCTTTCTCGCACTCTCTCTCTCTCTCTCTCTATATATATATATATATATATATATATATATATGGAGAAATTGTAGGCTTTAAACTGTAGCAACTCACGTATTTACCCATCGTTCATTTAGTAATGAATTTGAACACTCTTGGCTACGGACGTGTGTTTACATTGCATATAACATGCTAAAGTCCGCCTTCCTCTGTCGAACGCCCATAGAAATGTCGACTGATAATTCGGTCGGCTTTCAATCCTAGCTACAAGCGATCGGATATCTAACCGTACTGATGTGCTGTGATACAGAGAAACAGAGCTATCTGCGGATATATATATATATATAATTTTAATCCCATCACCCCAAGCAAGGCGGTAAGGCCACTGGTGTGCAGGGGGCTACGTAAGAGTGAATAGATTGGAAAAGAGAAAGCCGGAAACCACATCCTAAACAGAGAAAAAGGGATGAGCCTCTACACCTGTTCAATAGACGTGGATGGAGTGTGAACCGGGCGATACTTCATATATATACTATATAATTGTGTGTGTGAATCCAAATAGAAAGTGACATGTAAGTAAGGTCCTATTAAAAGCAGATCCAGCCAGAGTTCTCGACGTAGAAGAAATTAACTATTTACAGAACCAAATATGTATATTTTTTTCAAATAAACCTTCAAAAATTACATGTGTCATGAAACCATTTCTGAGAAGTACATTCGCTTCGTCAGTGACTGTTTATTATGAAAATTCTTAAGATTTTCACACACCGGAAATTCCTTAAAAATAGGGAAAAGGAAAGAAATAAGAAAGTGGGAAGGGAGTTAAAAATAGATTTACTTTTGAAAGGAATATATCGTCAAATTTTTAAATTTGGAATTTGACAACGCTCTTAATTATTCTTGAAGCTAAGTAAGCAAAGGTAATCTATGGAAGACGCTAAGTGATGTAATTATTGCCTAATAAATGAAAGTAAGTGTTATTGAATGCTTTCTTAATTCTTTCTTATTCTGATTATTAATTCATATTTTATTTTATTTTGTTTAACAATTTATATATTTAACTATTTTAAATATTTAAAGGTCGGTAACAGTTTCTTTTAATTAAAAAAATATGGTAATATATTTTGCCTTTGGAAGGAGCTTATTTACTGGTCAAATTAGAAATTAAGATTCATCAGAAAATCCATGTACGAAAACAATGGAACTTTCACGCGTACTATTAGTCATACTTATTACAATTGTAGATATCGTTTTATTTTTGGAAAGACATAAATTGAAAAGTTGAATTCACACCAAACTCAGAAACGGTTCAGCTGCTTCCGACATTTTATTATCTTCCTGTTTGCGCTCAGAGTCACATAGGAACGATTTCCTGGACAGTAATCATCCAGGTTTTAAGCAAACCGATGTTAAATGTCCGATAGATAGTGAAATTACGTAGATAGGTAGATATAAGAATGCGATTGATAGATAGATAGATAGATAGATAGATAGATAGATAGATATAAGAATGCGATAGATAGATAGATAGATAGATAGATAGATAGATAGATATAAGAATGCGATAGATAGATAGATAGATAGATATAAGAATACGATAGATAGATAGATAGATAGATAGATAGATAGATATAAGAATGCGATAGATAGATAGATAGATAGATAGATAGATAGATAGATATAAGAATGCGATAGATAGATAGATAGATAGATATAAGAATGCGATAGATAGATAGATAGATAGATAGATAGATAGGTAGATATATGAATGGATAGATAGATAGATAGATAGATAGATAGATAGATAGATAGATAGGTAGATATAAGAATGCGATAGATAGATAGGTAGATATAAGAATGCGATAGATAGATAGATAGATAGATAGGTAGATATAAGAATGCGATAGATAGATAGATAGATAGATAGGTAGATATAAGAATGGATAGATAGATAGGTAGATATAAGAATGCGATAGATAGATAGATAGATAGGTAGATATAAGAATGCGATAGATAGATAGGTAGATATAAGAATGATAGATAGATAGATAGATAGATAGGTAGATATAAGACGATAGATAGATAGGTAGATATAAGAATGCGATAGATAGATAGATAGATAGGTAGATATAAGAATGCGATAGATAGATAGGTAGATATAAGAATGCGATAGATAGATAGATAGATAGGTAGATATAAGAATGCGATAGATAGATAGGTAGATATAAGAATGCGATAGATAGATAGATAGATAGATAGGTAGATATAAGAATGCGATAGATAGATAGATAGATAGATAGGTAGATATAATAGAATGCGATAGATAGATAGGTAGATATAAGAATGATAGATAGATAGATAGATAGATAGATAGGTAGATATAAGAATGCGATAGATAGATAGATAGATAGATAGATAGATATAAGATTGCGATAGATAGATAGATAGATAGATAGATAGGTAGATATAAGAATGCGATAGATAGATAGATAGGTAGATATAAGAATGCGATAGATAGATAGATAGGTAGATATAAGAATGCGATAGATAGATAGATAGATAGATAGATAGATATAAGAATGCGATAGATAGATAGATAGATAGATATAAGAATGCGATAGATAGATAGATAGATAGATAGATAGATAGATAGATAGATATAAGAATGCGATAGATAGATAGATAGATAGATAGATAGATAGATATAAGAATGCGATAGATAGATAGATAGATAGATAGGTAGATATAAGAATGCGATAGATAGGTAGATATGGGAATGCGATAGATAGATAGATAGATAGATAGATAGATAGATAGATATAAGAATGCGATAGATAGATAGATAGATAGATAGATAGATAGATAGATAGGTATGACCAGAATGGGCTACGGAGAGAAAAAGAGTAATAGAAAGAGATAGATATTGAAATAGGTAGATACGATTAGAATGTGATAGAAATAGATAGTAAATTTTTTAAGCACCGTTTAGATGTGGCACAAAGCCGAAATTATGGGGTACCCAATGAGGATCGAATTTACTTGTAACAAGTTCTAGCGAGACAAGTTTGCTAACCATTACACCACGCCGAGGTGACCAGTTTGATAGATAGATAGATAGATAGATAGATAGATATGACCAGAATGGGCTACACACACAGAGAGAGAGAGAGAGAGAGAGAGAGAGAGAGAGTGAGTTTGTGTATGTGTGAGAGAGATAGATAGATATGACCAGAATGGGCTACACACACACAGAGAGTGTGTGTGTGTGTGTGAGAGAGAGAGTGAGAGTGAGAGAGAGAGAGAGAAAGAGAAATAGAATTAGATAGATAGATAGATAGATAGATAAATAGATAGATATGACCAAAATGAACTACATAGAGAGAGAAAAATAGATTAATAAAAAGAGATGGATAGATAGATAGATGTCCAAACGTTTCTAGAATTTTGTGTAGAGAATGGTTTCTTACCTTGTGTTAAGTGTGTATTTCTCGAACATATATTGCTTGTAATTGTTGCACTAACAACGCATAAATATGTATAGCCATATATTTTATTCCCATGTATCTATCTGTTAAGGATGTGCGTTGTGGTGCATTGGATATCGGCTCGGAACGAGAAATCGGGAAGCCAAGTTCGAATTCCAGCTGAATTCATCGCATTCACTTCCACGCAAATACCCTTGGGAAAGGTATTAATCCGTCTATTCCCTTAAGTTATGGGTTAAATAACAGGACAGATTGGGTTCTATAGCTTGGTCGGCAACCAGTCTACCGCAGAAAGCAATGCCAACCTACTGCGGGATAATCTTCTGCCCAGTCAGTCATGTCTCTTTCGAGACATGATCGCCCAAGCGTGTGTCACGTATGGCACTTAACTGACTGATCCATCTGTTCTTTGTTATACAAATACATACATAAACACCTCTCTCTCTCTCTTTATATATATATATATACATATATATATATTCGCTAGGTATTACCTCAATCAAAGCAGTATAGCTGCTGAGACGCAAGGTGTTCCAGACTGTGGAAAAATTAGAAACGGAAACATTAATAAATGAGATGAAAGAGAAAAGACTAATCAGGAGAACAGTAGATAGCGATTACCATTGCATGTCAATTTTAAAATTAAATTTGGCTAGAAAGCAGAGAGCTAGAAGGGAGTTTCATAGAATTTCGGAAAAGAAACTGCTGGCACAGGACTAGTGGCTACCGCTAACCAGCTCCATGTCAACTAAGAACATTAGCCCGTGAAGACGCAATGAGTCACTTTCCTGGAGGTTAGCACCAGCCATGATGATAAAAGGTAGAGTAGTGGTCTCTTACTGGAGAGGTGAGGCGTTAAAAGTGACAAGTTATCTTTCCTGATAGTCTTGAGCTCGTTTTAGACATCAGCTGCCATTTAGAATTTTCCAGACTGATCAGCCTTACTCCCGAAGCGGAAGTAAACAGTTGTAACGTCAGCATAGGTGTCAACTTAAAATGATGCCATCAGAAAAGTTGTTCATGAAAATTAAAAACAGCCTAAAGGACCAAGGATGGAGCCCTGGGGGTACCTAGGTTATAATAATATAGACAAGTTTTGTCTATTAATTTTGTGTAGGATCCGTTCATACCGTCTGATATACTTGATGGTGATGTCATTGAAAGAAAACAAAAAATCACAGTATTTGTTGAATTTTTTATCGGGTCTAAGCTTTCGGCTCACATAAGCCATTATCAAAGAGTAAATATTAACACACAGTAAACATAGAACATTTAAGCTATTAACAATAAAGATAATTGAATTGAAAATATAAGTCCATCCCTACCGTGGCGGATGGCCGAAGACAGTGACAAAATCGTGGTGCTGTGGTCCCTGGTCTGATTACAGACATTTGAGTACGTTGTTGGAAATATCGAAATTGATTGTATTCAAACCAGGTTTAAATTGTTTAATGTAGAGTGCTTCGAGGATTTTTAGTTTCTGCTTATTATTTTCTTGTTTGAGTATGTACGTGTTATCAACAAGCGTTTTTCTCAGAAGTGTGCGTTGATAACCGTGTTGTTCTAAATGACGGAATATATTTGAATTTTTATTTAAGTGCAACGTCAGACGCCGTGAGAGCGAATTTGTGGTGTGGCCGATGTAGATATTATTGAGGTTGTTAGAGATACATTCTCTAAATGGACATATGAATTTATATACTACATGGGTTTTTTGCAAATCACAAAACCACGATTTTGTCACTGTCTTCGGCCATCCGCCACGGTAGGGATGGACTTATATTTTCAATTCAATTATCTTTATTGTTAATAGCTTAAATGTTCTATGTTTACTGTGTATTAATATTTACTCTTTGATAATGGCTTATGTGAGCCGAAAGCTTAGACCCGATAAAAAATTCAACAAATACTGTGATTTTTTGTTTTCTTTCAATGACATCACCATCAAGTATATCAGACGGTATGAACGGATCCTACACAAAATTAATAGACAAAACTTGTCTATATTATTCAATGAAACCTGCACTAATGAAAAAATGCTGCCAAAATACACACAATATATATATATATATATATATATATATCCCATTATTTATATTTCAGTCTTTTTATCTAGCTCTCTGTTCAAATCGAACCCGCTTTACTCTCTTCAAACCAGGATTTATCAGTCAATACATCTAATTCTAATAAACCTATTTACTCTGGTACTTCTTTTCAAATATTCGTTCGTTATTTTTTATTTGAACTCTATCGATTCCTTTCATATCTATCTATCTATCGATTTCTTTATCTATCTCAAATAGCTAAAACAGTATCAGCAACCAATCACAGTTTAATATCTTGTCTATAATCACTAAGTATTTGGTTTTAACTGGCAAGTTTACTCTGCCTCAGACTCTCTATCTCTCTATCTCTTTATCTATCTCTCTATCTCCTACCTTCTTATATTATTCGAATTTTGTTCCTATTAATCTTGCGTGAATCAGAAAAGTTCATCGAGGCTCAAAATTTGACAAGTCATTTCCCATTTCAAATCCTTCTCTTATCTTCCATTCACAAAAATATAAATAGGTGACAAAAAATAGACTATATTCTATCTCACAGTTACCGCCAAGGATTTACGTAAAGGGAGACAATTCAAAAATAGAACAGACAGAACAACCTTTGGGACTGTTTTTGCAATCAGGTTATTTTAGCTTATTTCATGTGTAATTAGGTTGCTGTCTGGGGTCTCAGATTGGCTGATTGCATTTGTACAGTCGTTTTAGACAAAGAAACCAACATCAGCTTCAAGTCAATATCACGCACACACACACACACACACACAAATATATATATATATATATATATATATATATATATATATATATAAATATATATATATAAAAGAGTGAACATTGAAGTCAACACACAAGGGCGACAGACTATTTCATGCTAAGCGCAATCATCAGGCCATATGCGTTAAGTTTTTCCTCGGCTATTTGTATATACGTGTCAGTGGGACATTGTGGGTAATCCTTCTACCGGTTATTTTGGCGGGAGTCACTTGATTATTTATTTATTTATAGGAGTAAATCTATTTGACTTGTTATTTGTTTATTCTTTTGTTTTTTGATGATTAATTTATTTATTTGGATTTGTTATTTATTTTATTTTTATTAATTTTTATTTATTTATTTTTATTATGATTTGTTTATATTATTTTATTTATTATTTATTGTAATGGGTGTTGTATCGTCGACAGTTAGTCAATTTGTTTATAATTTGCTCCTTATTATTAGGTTTCTATTTTTAAGTAACGTAGTAAAAATTTGTTTTCATGTCTGCATTTTGATATTTGTTCAAATCGTTTATTTAGTAGTTTGCTTAGATCAGGGAAGTTAATAATAGCTATTTTTTTTTCTTCCAGGCAGTCTGCAGGTTTTTGATTGAGTGTTGTAGGACAATGTTCTTTTTCGTATCTTCCATGTTATTTTTGGGGTGATTTGGTTTTGTTTTTTACTTCCCAGATGTACTTAGAAAGCATTATGCTGTTCGCGTATTTTCTATTTGTGAAGGATGTTTTGTGTGGGTAATGTCTTTGTTTCATGGTCCTTCTGTTACTCCTATGTTTATATATATATATATATATATATATATATATATATAAAGCTCATCAGTACGGTTAGACTCCGACTGCTTCTAACCCAGGATTGAAACCCAACCGAAGTGGCGTCAGTCGACGATTCTACCTCTGAGCTATGGGCGCTCGGGGGAAGAAGGTAAACTTTTTAGCATGTATATTATCATTATAATAGCCAGAGCGCTCTAACTCATTACTGAATGAGCGATGCGTACATGCCAGGGTAGCTACTGTTTTTCAAAGTCTACCATTATATATATATATATAATCAGAATAAATGCAAATACAAAATTTGTATCAGCATCCTGAGTTTCGTAGATCGATCTTCCAGCAATCATTCCGTTCACTCGTCAGGGATTATCTGTATATGGAAGGAAAGATTTGTTTTCGGAGAAGCAGTTTTCAAAAGTTTTCGTTGTGTTATTACAATTGCTGTGTTATTATAATTTTTACAAAAGATTTTACACGTAAAATTACACATTTTACGTGTAAAATCTTTTGTAAAATAAAGACGGAAGCTGATGATGGTTCGCCTGAAATAGGCCTATACATCCGATTTACCATGAAATAACGTGTCTGCCTTAATTGTCCTTATATTTGCTCTATATGTATTTATATACATATATATTTAGAGCTCTCCTAGAGAGTTATCCTACCACTGTATGTACAGGATACTCCTTTGGATTCTTCTATACCCACACATGCTGATATATACATACACACACATACGCGCACAAAGGTCTTTATTATAATATAGAAGATTAAATATTAGAAATTTTCGTTTTGAAGAAACAGTTGTAATAACGTAATTATTACCCTAACTACTAATCCTTACGTAGCAATAAAGAATAAACAAAGCTTAGTTTTAGCACGGCTATGGCAGCGTACATTTTGAATTAACGTATATATTGAATAAACGGATTGAATGTGCATTTATATTACATCATTTTGTGAGATTCTTATGATATCGTTATGGAGTTATCTAGAAAAATACGTCGTGTTTATGGTTAAGGAGTCATAAATCACAAGCAATTTTGAAATTGTTTGTAAGATTCCATTCTAGAAAAACGTTGTTGGAAAATGAACATAAATTCAGGGGGTGCATTTGCCTTTGATTTTGCTGCTTTAGAGAAACGTAATCTATATGCGTTTTGGTTTAATCGATATCGACTCGGAATTAAAAATCGGAGATCCGAGTTCGAATTTCAATCGAATTCGTTTCATTCACTTCCGCACAAATACCTCTAGGAAAGGTAATAATCCATCTCTTCTCCCTCCAGCTATGGGTTGAATAGCAGAGCAGATTGGATTCTGAAACCCTTGGTTAGAAACCGGTCGACGCAGAAAGTAGTGGCAACCTACAGTGGGGAAACCTTTCACTTGGTCAGTCATAGGATCGAAAGTGCCATGTATCTCATATGAAAATCGACTAATTGAATCGATAATAAACTGCTCAGAAATTAGCAAAACCTATTAAAATCATTACAATCTTCCATATGTCAACACTTAGAAGAGATAAGGGAAGTCAGCTGGCTTCTTTTATAATCGGTACCACCCCATGCAAGGCAGTAAAGCCACTAAGACAAAAAAGTGCTACAGGCTGGCTAAGAACTAGAAATATAAACATTAATAATGAGAGGAAAGAAGAAATACTAATCACGAGGAGAGTAGATAGCGATTAACTGGCTGGAAAGCATGGAGCTGGAAGGGAGTTTCACAAGCGAGAAATGCGAGAAAGAAACTGTTAGTATAGAAGTTACGGTTATATCTAGCAAGCTAAACTTTAAATTGATGATATTTCGACACCAATCAAGAACTGCGCTTAAAATAAAAATTTTAGTTACCATAATGAAGAGCTCATCTCAACAATTACCATTCATAGAGATGACACGGAGAGGTAACCTTACGGTGGAGGGCAAATCACTGAAGCAGAACTGCCATATCAGGACCAATAATGTTGCTGATTCTCCATTGTATCTTAACAATTAACTGAAGGTAAATAGCAGGGGAACAGAACCATATGTGGCAGCAATATTCTAAGCATAAACGATTCGTAGACTTATACATATGTAAGATAGATTTTGGAGATGAAAATTGTCTTGCATGATACAGTGAACTGTCTTTCTTAGCAGTAAACCCAGCAGTGGATTCAATATAGTCTTTCCACTTCATGTCAGTTGTGAACATTAGCCTGAGAAAGCGCAGTGAGTCACTCACCTGGAGGTTAGCATCAGCCATGCTGATGGAAGGCAGAGAGAGGTCTCTCAGATGAGCCATGAAGAGACGTTTAGCTTTCTAGGTGTTAAATTTAACAAGCACTCTTTCGTCCCAGTTAACGACGAACTTAAGTTCGTTTTGGATATCAGCTTTCATTTTGGTATTGTCGGCCGGATCAGACTTACTGTTGAGGCAAGTGTAAATGGTTGTATCGTTAGCATAGATACCAAGTTGTAAGTTCAAATACACACACACACATACATATATATATATATTTCTAAATATGTATTGTTAAATTTAATCTTGAGCAGTTCTAAACATTGTATTTTGGCTTTAATTTCAGGTGAAAATAAAGGCAAAAATAATCAAGCACCTGGATATTTTTATTATGCTAGTTGTAAGCTTTCGGCTCACATGAGTAATCTCCAGAAAGGTTACAGGGACGTACTTAAAAAAAATTATCCAAATGTTGGACAATTTTTGTCTTTATTTTCACCTAAAATTAAAGCCAAAATACGATGTTTAGAACGGCTCGTGATTAAAGATAATAGACATTCATTGTCTGTTATATCTAACAGTATATGTTTAGAAAATTATCTGCTGTATCGATACACTATATATATATATATATATATATATGTATGTATGTATGTATTTGAACATACAACATATATATATATCACAATATTCCCCAGCAATATTCTAAGCATAGGCGAATTGTAGATTTATGACACAGTAAACTGATTTTCTTTGCAACTGATTTAAAAATGGTGTTTTCGATATACAAAGTCTTAGCGAACAGAAAAACAGGGATTGTTGATAAATAAAAACCAAATGTATTTAGCAGTCAACCTAACTGCTTGCATTTCCCTGGAGAGTTTTGCTGTTGATGAGTGGATTGGCTGTTTCGTTGTTTTTTGTTTTTGTTTTTTTGTAATAAATATTGAATTCGAACTTTCTTATTTCTTTAAAAAAGCCACAAAAGCTACCTGAATGGATTAGCTAAAAGAGTTCAGAACGATATCAATTTGGACAATTTCGACCTAGCCTAAGTAAGCAAATAAGATATTTGTTGTTCGCATGAAACAAAAAGAAAATTTATATTGAGCATCAGGAGGAGAAAACTAAAGTTCCTGGTACATGCAATGAGAAAGGTGGACATGGAGAACCTGATACTAACAAGCCAGATAGAGGGAAAGAGACAGAGGAAAGCAGCGGATAACACATTTGAAGGGCATGAGCAGGTGGATGACAGAACGGGGACTAAGAGATGTTACAGGAGAAAGTGTGCTATGAGTCACCAGGGATAGGGAGACGTGGAAGGCCATGATCGCCTACATCCTGAAAGGACAAAGAACATAAAGGAAGAAGAAGACGAAGAAAAAGAAGGTATGCAGATGATACAGTGCTGATAGCAGACTCAGAAAGATAATTACAAGACCTCCTACAGAAGGTAGCTGAAGGGAGTGACAAGGACTACAAATAAACTGCAATAAAACTGAATGCATGGTCATCAGCAAATAGAGCAGCCCAAAATATCAAATACAGGTGGTGGATACTAAAATCAGGCAGGTACAAAATTTTAAATGCCTGGGATGTGTTCTAACAGAAGACGAAAAGTGCGACAGAGAGACCCGAAATTGAATTGGCATGGCGAAGGACGCGTTCCAGAAGCCGAGTAAAGTATTATGAGACAGGAAACTTTCACTCGAAACAAAGTGAGTACTGGATTGCTATGTGATGTCAGTTCTTCAATATGCCAGTGAATGCTGGACAATATCATCAAAGATGAAGGAAAACTTGAAACAGCTGAAATGTGGTTCTATCGTAGGATGCTGTGGGTATCATGGACCAAGCATGTGAGCAATGATGAGGTTTTGGAACGAATGGAAACGAAAAAGAAATTAATATTGAGCATCAGGAAAAGACAACTAAAGTTACTGGGACATGCAATGAGGAAGGGTGGGTGCTTGAAGAACCTGATGCTAACAGACCAGATAGATGGAAAAAGAAACAGGAAAGCAGCGGATAACATATTTAAAGGGCCTGAGCAGGTGGATAACAGAACGGGGATTGCGAGGTGTTGCAGGAGAAATTGTGTTTAGAGCCACCAGGGGTAGGGAGACGTGGAAAGCACATAGAAGAAGAAGAAGAAATTGTTCGCATAAAATAAAAACAATCCTAAAACTTTGTCATTCGTGATCTACTGCCAAATCTCTTGCTCTCTCTCACGTAGAGCCCTTTTTTATCTACCTTTTTATCTATCTGCTAGTATATATTGCACATTTTTGAATTTGCCATTCGGCTGTGCATTAAATACTGTGGCCATATCTGGTCGGGTGCTCCTGCTATTAATCTTGGGGTTATTGAAAAAATCCAAAAGATGATCTGCAATATAATCGATCAGGACTTGGTAGCCCGCCTTCAGTCACTTTCTCACCAACAATAATGAGGCTTCCCTCTGTCTATTCTACGGTGTATTTTCACGGCAATTGCTCTAAAGAGTTTTTTTTCCCCTGATATTCTAACCACATGTATTTATTTGTGTTACTAGATTGGCATCAAGGTTTCACATTTTTACCGAAGAAACAGTTAAATGTAAGCACTTTTTCTAATCTAACAGTTTCTTCTCACGCACTACCCGTTTATGGAACTCGCTTCCATTTGCTTGCTTCCCCGTCAGTTACAATCTCCAAAAGTTTAACTACAACGTCAACTGCCATCAACTACCTACTTGATTCCAATTAATCTCTTATCTGAACTTCGATATCCTCTGTATTTTTTAAGCCCATGCGCACCATTGTCATTCGTCCCTTCCTATGGATGAAAATGATCATATATATATATATATATATATATATATATATATATATATATATAATAACTAAATAGACTCTGTAAGTATGCAGGCCGTAAATTTATACTAAAATAAACCTCCGAAAAAAACATTAACAAACAGAACCTAAATCCGTTACAATCCGGTGTACTAAGACGTCGGATAAATGGGGAGAAAAAAAGAAACCCGCGGAACAAGAACAAAACATTCAATACTCCGCAGTAAAGAAAAAACCCCAAACGGAACCAAACACAAGAAAAAGTGCTCAATACAAAGTACGAAAGAAAAGATACAATAGTAGAGCAAAAACACACAAAAATCTAGAGTGAGCCAAAACCTACCGCGGTTTCACACTACGGATCGTCAGGGCAAAGGAGCCTTTGCCCTGACGATCCGTAGTGTGAAACCGCGGTAGGTTCTGGCTCACTATAGATTTTTGTATATATATATATATATATATATATATATATATATATATATAAGTTATCCATGGTAGAATGAATGGTAGCAGGGAGATATATACCAGTAAAAGAGGTGCCAGTTGCATCAGCAAACAGCAGATCAAAAAACGGCTGATCAAAAAAAGTGCTCAATGCATTAACAAAACAAAATAAATGAATATGCACCATTAACAACATTTTGCCTGATATTTGGTAAATAATATCTCGTAAAGTTGTTTTAGTTGTATGTGGAAGGAAAATTAAAAACTCATGGTTGAATTCATTTTTTTTTTCATCAAAGTTCAAAATTACCCTATGCAAAAGTATTGGATACATCAATTTAATATTTTGTTGCGTAGCCTGTTTTATTTCACTGCTTCCAGTGGCTTTCTATAGTTGACCACAAGTTTTCCTCACTGACCCACCGTTACTTTACCCCATTCTTTCTTGCATAATTTCTCTAATTGCTTGATATTTTGGGAATTCCGCTTATGAACTTTAACCTTCAAAGTATTTCACAAATTCTCAATACATTTCAAAAATACATATTTGTACAAAAATATTTACAAAAATGAAAGGAAAAAGAGTATATTACGAACGTTATTAACTAGCTGATGAGATATTGTTCTTTCAATGTCAAAACAAAATGTGCAATTTTGTAGTAGTTTGTACATGTTCTAAAGTATAATTTATAATAAATATTTATTGCTCTATTTTTACATTGAGCACTGTTTAAAATCAATGTTTGTAATGTTGCAATTATCTTCTTTCTCAGAGAATGTTTAAAGATATATATATACATATATATATATATATATTATTCCCCTATGTGGTTAGAGGTCGCAGGTTCGAATCCTGCCGAAGGATACACATTTTGGTAACAAATTTATAAACAGAATATCTACTTAAATACGAGTATCGATCAAAAATTATGCTCAAACAAATCATTTCATAAATAGATAGATAGATCGATAGATAAATTATGAAGACAACCCCAATGAAAAAGAGAGAAAGAGAAATTGAGAGGGAAAGAGAGAGAGAAAAATAAATACTGGAAAGACACGAGCATGTCCTAGAAATCTTTCTCACCATGCTTTTATTTTGTCTATTGGACAACTAATATGCAATTAAAATATTCTCCATTCTTACAGTTAATTTTCGGGATTTCATTTTGAATCCCGAACAACATCGTCTAAGATTTCAACAACAGCTAATACTTACTATTTCCCCTAATTCTCATGTCTGCAATGTCCTGTGAGTGTTAAACTCTCTAAGCACTATTTTGATTTCAGAGACAACATTGTCTAAAATTTCAACAACAGCTAACCTTCTGTCACGCTCAAGGGGGAATAACTTGTAAAGAATCAGCTGATAATCCTCTCAAATATTTCGCAGTCATAGTTTTTAAGTTAAAGTTAAAACATTTAGTTTAGTTCATTCACAATAATAAATGAATAAATATTAGTATATTTTTTAATCAAAATAAATAATTTACACATAAATTCTGTTTAGTTTTGAAGTTAATGTACGGTTAACACATTTAGTTTAGTTCATACACAGTGATTGATAAATGAATAAGGTATATTTTTGAATAAAAAGAAATAATTTAAACATTAACCTTGCATTAACTTCAGAAGTAAACAGAATTTAACATATTTAGTTTAGTTCATTCACAGTGATTGATAAATGAATAAGGTATATTTTTGAATAAAAAGAAATAATTTACACATTAACCTTGCATTAACTTCAGAAGTAAACAGAATTTAACATATTTAGTTTAGTTCATTCACAATGACAGATGAATAAATATTAGTATATTTCTGAATCAAAAGAAATAATTTATACCTAAATTCTGTTTAGTTTTGAAGTTAATGTACGGTAATCATATTTAGTTTAATTCATTCACAATACTGAATGAATAAATATTAATATTTTTTAAATCATCAGAATTTATCTTTGAAATACTGCAATAACTTTTAAACAGAATTTTTATTATTTTATTAAAAACTGAATTCATAATGGAATTAATTATAGAAATGCATATCTGAATTTACACATAAATACTTCGGGTTAGGTTAACCGTTAAAACTCGGTTAAAAATAACACAGAACAATGTGTGGGGTAACCTGTGGGGAAACAGCTAAAAATTCTATCAAATATTTTGCCGTCAAAAATGACGACAGAGGTACATTCGTGTAAAGAATAAACGTTTCATAAATTTTCGAATTTTATTGCCATTCATTTTTTTAAGCAACAACTCAAAATTTTATAATGCACTTTATTACCGAATGGATGATTCTATAGATCTTAATATCTAAAATTCGTTTTGATATGAAAATACAGTGACGTGCCAAAAGCCAGAGTGAAAATGTAATAGTAGGTGACGCCACTTTATATTTTGTCAGGCGGTATAGATTTTAGAAAATATTATGGGCTTTTCCACTTTCTATTTAGATCAAATTTACAAGACAATATTTTACTTTATAATTGCACTTATATTCTTGTTCAAGGGAAAGGCATATCTAAAAAACAAAAAAAGAAAACGTTGTGAAAGGAAGAAAGAAAAAACTAGTGGAAAAGACAGACAGAAAGAAAGAAAGAAAGAAAGAAGTAGCTGGCGAAAAAAGAAAGAAAGTAACCAAATTAACAAATGAAAAAGTCAAGAATTAGAAAACGACAGATAGAAATGTAAAAAGAAAGAAAGCAAAAGAAAAAATAAATGAAAAGTCAATGAAAGTAGGAAAGAAAAGAAAAAAGAAAGAATTATAGAGTCAAGTATTAGAGAAATTAGAAGGAAATAATGCATAAATAAAAAAGTCAATAATTAGTAAAACGTTTCAAGCATCTGAAAAAAGTAAGTTAAAAAAGTATTATAGAAAAGAAAGAAAGAATTTTTGAAAATACGAAAAATTATGTAAGAAAGAAGGAAACAAAGTAACATAATAAAGTCATGAATTAGGGAAAAGAGAAAGAAAAAGAAAGTAAGAAATGCAAATTATTACTGAAAAGTATAATGAAAGCAATCAAAAGAAAGAAAAAATACACTAAAAAGCAAATGATTACTTAAAAAGGAGCAAGAAAAGAAAGTAAAAGAAAGAAAGAACAAAAAGTCAAGTGTTATCGAAAATGCAAATAGAAAAATGTATAAATGAAAAAGGCAACAATTATGGAAAACCTTCAAGAAACTGAAAGAAAAAAGAATAAGTGACAAACCATTGCTGTGAAGAAAGAAAGAATACATTAACAAATGAAAAGATCAAAAGATGGGGAAAACTAAAAGGAAAACTAAAAATAATAATAAATAAATAAATGAAGAAAGAGAAAAAAATTAATTAAAAGTTCAAGAATTAATATAATAAAGAAAAAAACCCAAACTTACTGAAATGAATGAGAGAAAGCAAAAAAAGAAAGACTATACAAAATGAATTAATGAAAAAGTATCAAAAGAAAGAAAAAAAGAAAGAAGGAAAGTAAGAAAAAAGAAAAAATCCATTTATTATCGAAAAGGAAGAAACAAATAAAAAAGAAGGAAAAATCAATTTATTAGCGAAAGAGTAGAAAGAAAGAAAAAGATAATAAGTTATAATTGAAAATATTATTGTAAAGAAAGGAAGGAAGGAAAAAAGAAAGAATTCGATTACTGAAATGTAGAAAGAAAGCAAAAGAAAGACGGATTTGTGAAAAAGTAGAAGAGAAAAAAGAATGTAAAAAAGAAAAAGACAAGTAATATCGAAAAAGCAGATAGAAAGAAAGAAGAAAAAAACAAATAGTATTGTAAAGAACGAATGACCGAAAGAAATAAATTAATAAAAGAGAGAAAGAAAGAAAAAATAATCAAAAAAGAAAGCATCCATAGAAAGTCGAATTCATTTAGAAAAAGAAGAGAATGAAAAACCAAACACGTAAAATTTGTGGTCATGTAACTCGTCCCCCAGATTCGATCATAGCAATGGACGAGCCAACAAGAGAGACAAGGAAGGACTTTTATATCTCAGATGGTAAAGGTCAAAGATTCCAGACTTTGGTTGATTGGTTAATCCAAGAAAAGAGAAACTCCAACAGTCAAAATGCTACTGCGGTTCCTTTTTAAAGCGCCAAATTGATTCACTCAACTCAAGAATCTTCTGCCTTCCTTGTCTTCACCCAGTTACCATCGAAACTAATCAGGGTGGATAGGCACGAGGGTGAACACTAAATGCGTAGGGCATTAAATCAAGATTTCGGATAACGGTCTAAGAGCAGCTAACAAGGCGCCTCATATCATGTCAAGTAGAAAAAGGATAAGAAAGGAAATATTAAAATTCACGATAGGAATCTATTCGAGAGATCAATGATTATATATGAAACTACGTCCATCGGGAATATGAGGCAAAGCTTAAGGATTATAAAAAAGAAACGCAAGAAGAAACAGAGCGAAACTGAATCAAATCTAAAGTTGGATTTTTGCACTAATGCTTTTGGAAAGGCATGATAGCACTTTTCCCTACATTTTTCAGATGTCTAGGCGATCATGTCTCGAAAGAGACATGACAGACTGGGCAGAAGATTATCCCGCAGTAGGTTGCCATTGCTTTCTGCGGTAGACTGGTTGCCAGCCAAGGCTATAGAACCCAATCTGTCCTGTTATTTAACCCATAACTGGAAGGAAGAGACGGATTAATACCTTTCCCAAGGGTAATTGCGCGTAACTGGAATTTGAACTCGGCCTCCCGATTTCTCGTTTCGAGCCGATATCCAATGCACCACAACACATGTACTTAACATATATTTTATATGTTTCTTAAGGTAATCTGCCAGAAATCATTTCTTCTTCTTCTTCTTCTTCTTCTTCTTCTTCTTCTTCTGTGTATTGTGTTCCCTTAGAACATAGGCGATCATGGTTCTCTACAATTTCCTGCCATTTTAGCTCTTAAAAGATTTTATCTTTTTTTCTCCTAAACCTTATTCTGACATCCATTTATTTAAACTCCATGAGTATGTTATGTCCCTCTTGCCTTCAATCTGTACTGTATGTTTCATATTTTCCAAACCTTCTTTCCTTATCGTGTGTACTAGAAATTTCAACTGTTTCATCCTGATATTAAGTATAAGTTTTTTTTTTGTTTCCATGTTCTCTAAAACTTCGTCGTTGCGCACATGTTCGGTCTATGGTATCCCATCATCCTCATGTAGAACCACATTTCTGCTACTTCTTTATCTTTGTAGACATTTTCCAATATTCAGTGCCATACAGGAGATAGTTCAATATCCTTTTCTTTGTTTCCAATGAATTTCTTTTTGGTTTCTTTGCTTAGCTTTTGGAATCCATTCCAATACGCCTTCGAATTTCAGCGTCACACGTTCTGTACGCTCATATAATACTCCTTAAGAATTTAAATACTTGTACTTGCTGGATTTTGGCATCTTTAATTTGTAATTTACCTGTTGGGCTGTTCCTTTTGCTAAAAATCATGCATTCTGTCTTCTTGCAGTGGATATTTTATCATTTCTTCTGGCTTTCATTCACTGACTCCTGTAGGAAATTTGTAGGGATAGAAAATTAAGAATTAAAATCAACCTTCTTCACTTTTACAAAAAATTCACAATGATGTGTGAAATCCTGGATTTTCCCGAATAGAAAAAAGGAATGACCATGTGCTTAAAGAAAAAGTAGAAACCAGATTTTGCAAGTAGGTGTTAAATTGATTTGCTGACCAATTCGAGCGACTTGCAAGACCAACAGGGACTTCGCGATCAAATGCAAAAACTCTGAATACTATAAAAGGCCCCGGTCAGCGTCAATCAATCAGTCAGATGGGAGCTGCGAGACGAAACAACTAAAACGTAACTCCAACTTCAAATCGACCTGGCGATCAGGTCACGTCGCACCTTTTTCTCTTTCTCTTTCTTTCTCGTGTGCTTATTTTTTTTACTTCTTCACTATCCAAAGATATTTCCATATGGTTCTTCTTATATTTGGTAACAAACAATTTTAAATACTTACATTTCACTTTACAAATCAATTACATACATTTACTCTTCGAGCATTATTCTTCTTACAAATTTATGTGAATGTTCAGCAAACAAAATTCCGCTTATTTTTTTTTTTTTTCATCAATCTGATGATGTCTTTAAATGCGGGGATTGTCGGCTATGTTTGGAAGTGGCTTTGTACCAGGCTTGGCTGACACACCCTATAATTACAGTGGTGACACCCGACGTACATAGAACACGCGCCCTCGGCTTCAGTGGTGACCCCTAACGCTTGAAAAGAACACGCACCCCACTTCTTCAATGTTGACCCCCGACGGTTGAAAAGAACACGCACCCTACATCTTCACTGACGATCCCGGACCGACGCGGAAAAAGAACACCTAATGAAAGAATCGCTTCCTCATTGGTAAACACCGACGTCCAAACCCAGCAAGGGAAATGCAATGGAAATATTCCTACCCTCGACACTAGCAACCCCCCGATGTCCAAAAACCAAAACAGATGTAAAAAAAACAAACTCAAGCATCACAACAGAAAATGGCAACTCAACCTTTTACAAGACAAGAAAGAAAGAAAATGAAAATCAGACTCCAACACGTGTGAATAAACCATGCTGTCAAATTATACGCTGATACAATTTCAACTTCTAACTGGAAAGATTTCAAGGTACTTTCAACTCCAAAGATAAGTACCTAAAAATACACCCTTTTTATTGAGCACAATTGTTTAAATCTACATGAAACCAACTTTATAAACTTGTTTTACGCCTTTCATTGAATTATATACATTTCTTTCCTGGCTTCATCCAATTTCAAGTGTTCCGAAAATTCCAACTTCAAATTTTACGCCGATAAATTACCAGCCTTTAATGAGAACAACAGAATTTTGAAAAATCCTCTAGTCAACATCACAACTACAAACACTTTTAACGAAACAAGCTGCTTGTCAACTCCAAATATTTAAAACTGTAAAAATCCAATGAAAAACACTTATTTTATTTTCGTCTTGAAAAATATGTTTCATTTTCTATGTATTCTTACGTTTTTTTTATTGTGACCTTCGAAATACGGTAAACTAAACATACCTACTCTTAAGGATTTCAAACAAGACGCTTAAGGATAAAAATTGACAATTATAGAAACATATTTCAACCCCCACCCAAAAATAAAAAAATAACAGCAAAACAAAACCAAAACTACTATTTCAAAAAGCAACAACAAATACAATTACAACTCATTCAAAACAGACTCCATCAAGTAGAAGAGAAGTTCTGTAGGGATAGGAAATTAAGTAATGAATCAAACTTCTTCACTTTTATAAGAATTTACAATGACGTGTGAAATCCTGGTATTTTCCAAATAGAAAAAGGATTGACCATGTGCTGAAAGAAAAGGTCGAAACCAGATTTCGCAAGTAGGAGTTAAATTGATTTGCTGACCAATGGGAGCGACTTGCAAGACCAAAAGGGACTTCGCGATCAAATGCAAAAAATCTGAATACTATAAAAGACCCCAGTTAGCGTCAATCAATCAGTCAGATATAAGCCGCGAGACGAAACAGCTAAAATGTAACTTAAACTTCAAATCGACCTGGAGATAAGGTCAAGTCACACCTTGTTCTCTTTCTGTTTCCTTCTCGTGTGTGGATTTTTTTTACTTCATCATTCAAAGACCTTCCTACCAAACGAACACATACATACGTTCGTACGCATATACTCTTTCAACAATTACTACTATGAACATTTTATACAACTCTTGATGCTCTTAACTATCTAACTGAACATTAATTCCTATGAATTCTTGTTAATCTTTCCTTTTAATAAATTTCTGTTTTAAAATGCAAAATGTATATTTTAATCTTACACTATTTCACACAATTCCACACATTCCAACCTGCCGAAAACAAACCTTTTGATGAAAACCTTCTGATGATAATTCTGGATAAAACTTGTACGCTGTAGAAAGTTCTGTTATGTCTGACACAAGGCCGAATCAAATAAACATTAACCCGCTCCCCAACGGCTTCAGTTTCTTTTCAGTAACCAAGATAACATAATCAAGAAGTATAATCGCCCTTGTGATCGACATAGTCTTGATGAAATCTATACTACTATACGAAGTTCTTTTGATGAATATTTACACTGTATAATACTATTTACACTGTATAATACTATTTACACTGTATAATACTAGAGACAAGGACCTATATAAAATAGTAATACCCGTCCCCAATCCGTAATTGTGATAAAAATTTCAGTTGACTGAAGAAAAATTAAGCGGAATTTGGATGAATAAGGAGCAATCATACGAACAACTGTGCAGAAAATTGCCCATTTATCCAGACATCACAACAAATAGGTAGGATTAATGTCGGGAAGTTTGTCACTTAACTGAGCAGATTCATGCAGACTTCGAAGTTTCGTGAAGGCATTAACTGTCCTTCTGATTATACCTTCCCCTTGCCGTATATTATTAATGTTTCATTTGTCCGTTCCTAATTCTTCAAAACACTATGTAAACTTTTGTGGTTTAGTAGTATTACTGCCTTGAATGGAGTTATACATATTTAAGCACAAAAAAAAAAGAAAAAAAGAGGAACAACAATTAAGAAAATGACATAACGATTGATATAGCTTTTTGGAATATCCCGGGAAGGAATAACAAGAAAAAGAATAGTGCAAGAATAATACTTAACATTGAAGATAGATTAGAAGAGATTTATTATACCACAATACAATAAACCAATAGACGTTCAAGACCAATCAACGTGTAGTAACAGGAATAACAATCAATTATAAAATGTCTCTGCCTATGACGTATGCGTCCGTCTAGTGACGTATGCATTATTTAGCTGTCCCTCCCAGTAAGGGCAACATATGACACATGGTCAGTTTATAACTGGGCTTTCCGGGCTATATGGCCCGGCCAAAAAGGTCTGTCTAATATTCCCCAGTCGTGATTCTACCCTTCGGCGGAACCACGACTGGGTTATTGCTCTCTCCTCGGAAGCAGAGAGCGCCCTCCACCCGAAGGCAGAGGGCTGACAGTGTCATAGATCCGTCTAGTGGCGAATGCTAACGTATACCCACAGTCACAGTCTTTTATAGACTGGACCATATCCATTACTGGGTAGGATAGGATGTTCCTCTACAACACTTTTAACATTTTGGAGGTCAAATTTTGGAGGTCAAATCTGATTAGAAGCCAGCAGTCGGAAGTAAGAAGCCGGAAGTGAGTTCCACAAGAGACTAGTGCAGCAGAATAAACTGTTAGCTTAGAAATTACGGTTTCATTTCAACTGTAAAATGATGGACCCTAACCACTAATCTAGTACTACGCTTAAATTCATAAAGTTCAGATATCATAGCGAAAAGTTCATCAGAACAATTACCATGAAATTACATTACAGAAAAAGAACTAAAGTCTAGATAAAAGGCTGGTACTTATAACACTGCAATTTCTTTTTGCATTTTATCAGTAATCTCAAAACAGCTGGAGAAGCACACTAGATGTTGCAAGGACGATCGCAGATTTATTAAATTAAAACATTTTTTTCTTTTTGTAAAGAATGGAAAATAAAATTCACCTGACAAACAATTGCTTGTTTCAAATATGTTTACACATATATTTGCTAATTAACAAATACTAGGAGTATAGCCCGGCGTTGCTCGGGTGTAATGAACGCTTTAAAACCAATCCATGATCCTGGAGCTCAGACTCAGCCTAAAGAATATTTGTGTGAAGTTTGGTGAGAATCGGATAAAAATTGTGGATTTGTATAAAGGACATACAGACAGATAAACAGACGCACGCACAAATATCTTGCCTTTATATATATATATATATATATATATTATCGATTTTCTGCACTATTGTAAGAACTGCAACTT
The DNA here is from genome assembly GCA_037127315.1 of Ascarosepion bandense. NCBI lineage: Eukaryota > Metazoa > Mollusca > Cephalopoda > Sepiida > Sepiidae > Ascarosepion > Ascarosepion bandense. The sequence continues at coordinate 1,428,368 of JBBBDQ010000732.1, forward strand.
TGAAACTTCTGAATATCGTTTCTTATGTCTTTGTCTACGAGTGTATCAAATTGATTAAAATCGGACCACCTTCTATAATGGGATTTTTCGATTTTCGATTTATCGGGGGTATCTTGACACAAAACCTAGCTAAGAACACTCGCAGACGCTTATAATACAACTGTGTAAAATTTCAAGAAAATCGGTTCAGCCGTTTCGGAGTCTATAGGTAACGGACACACACACACAGATAAAGTTCCCTTTATGAATAAGTTGAGATATATGCGTGTGAGAGAGAGAGTGTGGGTGTGTGTGTGTGCGTGTTCTTTAATGTCAAGAAACATTTTTGTAAAAGTCTTACATGAAAAATCAATACAAGAAAACAATTTCTACTCCTTGTTTAAAATATTTCTTAAAATAAAATATATTACATGTGAATCTATCCGTTTGTTCTTCATGTGAAATAAATCATTTTGTCAATGATAAAAAAACGCCTGTTTACATATGGAAATATCAATGACGTAATCACAGTTTCAAATTGTAAATCACAAGTATGTAAAGATAAATCTCTATCTTGACATACAGGAATGGAATCGATTTTACAATGTATCGTTATTAAGAACAGGACCTACACTTCTAAAATAATTTTTTTTCCAATTCTGACAAATATCGCCCCTAAAAAAAGACTTAATGAATCCACAAAAATTATTTCCTGAAAAAATATGTCCCTATTTTTCAAGAGAGGACCATTTTATTGCATAGTATTCTTGTGGTAAGGCTTTCAGAATTTAAGCATCCTGGCTTCATACGATTGACAACAATTGCGTGCGCCTTGTTATTTTTGCGGATATCAAAGCATTTGACAGCTATGGATTGTTCTTCATAAGAAACGTAATAGTTTTTTGGTAAATGGAATTTTCGCTACGGAATGGCTTGTGAAAATATAGTCGCAGGTAAATAATTTTTTTCGGAATGTATTTCTCTGCAGAAGAAGCAAAGATTGATGTGAACAGGAACTGTTACATTTCTTTTTTTAGTTTTCCACAAAGTATAAAAATGTAGCACGTTGCTCATCTTGGTTGAAAAGAATGATTTTACAGTCATGGTAACGCAATATATTACCTTGAACAGCGGAGGTAATTAACAGGGAAATCCAGTCGCAGGTGTGGTCAATAAAAGTAAAAGCAACACACTCGGAATAGATCTGTTACATATTAGTGTGTAATTTGTCGTAAGCCCTGAGCATGTTTAAGAAATAAAATATACTACAAGTATTACTAAATATGGGATGTGCGTTGTGGTGAAGTGGATATCGGCTCGGAACGAGAAATCGGGGAGCCGAGTTCGAATTCAAGTTGAATTCATTGCTTTCACTTACCCTTGAGAAAGGTATTAATCCGGCTCTTCCTTCTAGTTATGGGTTAAATAACAGGACAGATTGTGTTCTATAGCCTTGGCTAGCAACTAGTCTACCGCAGAAAGCAATGGCAACCTACTGCGGGAAAATCTTCTGCCCAGTCAGTCATTTCTCTTTCGAGACATGGTCGCCCAAGCGTGTTTCACGTATGGCACTTAACTGACTGACTGATTACTAAATATAGCAGAACAATGAAAGAAAATTTACATTTTACTACAACCACATATTGGACATTGGATGGAAAACGATTTTACTAAGATTTAGAACAAATGTATGCATTTATAACAGACTAGCAGTATAGCCCGGCGTTGCTCGGGTGTAATGAAAGCTTTAAAACTAATCGATAGTTCTGGAGCTCAGACTCTTTGAACGTTGGTACGAAAAACAAAAAGGAATAGTTGTTTCCAGTTAAATCGAAACGGTAGACTGAAATAGAAATGAATGGATGTAAGTCAAATTTTGATTTGCTGGTATCGATATCAAATAAGTTTTTTTCGTCATAAACTGAATTTTAAAGGCTAAATAAGTCCTATGAGGTGGCTGATACTAAGAACTACAATTATACCTACTTAGAGCCAAACCCGAAGCAAAAACTAAAATAAAAGGGCTGAAAAAATACATACAGGCAGATAAACAGACACACACAAAAACATCTTGCCTTATATATATTATCGATTTTCTACACTATTGTAAGAACTGCAACCTTGAAACTACTGAATATCGTTTTTTATGTTTTTGTCTACGAGTGTATAAAATTTGATTAAAATCGGACCACTCCTTCTATAAACCGATTTTTTCTATTTTCTATTTTTGATATTTATCGGGGGTACCTCGACACAAAACCTAACTAAGAACACTCGCAGACGCTTATAGTACAACTGTGTAAATTTTCAAGAAAATCGGTTCAGCTATTTCGGTGTCTATAGGTAACGGACACAGACGCATACGCACACACAGACCAAGTTCCATTTATAAATAAGTTTACATTAAAAAATGTATATTTTATCTAGACATGGACACTTCGAAGTGGTGCGGTGATTTAGAACCTTGTCTCGCTAAATCAATTACTGAGTCGTGTGTTCGAACTTAATTGGGTACTCTAAACATTCAGACTTCTGCCACATGAAAGCTACCCTTAGAAAAATCAATGGGCATGGCAATGACTAACTGAATGATCAGTTAGATTCGTTGTAACGCAATATATTAACTTGAACAACGGAGGTAATTAACAGTTACATCCAGTCGCTGGTGAGGTCAATAAAAGTCAAGGGTGATTGACAGATGTATCCGACTGTAAATGGTGTCAAAGTAAAACGAAAAAAGCAACAACCCGCTTTAAAAGCAATTGACCGTCGGATGGGATTGACAGATGCATCCGGCCATATATGAGTCAACAAAGCGACAACCCGAAAAATCAAAATTGCGATGGAGTTTTAATACTATATAAAGTCTAGAATTTTTCGCTGAAGACAGAGAACTTTCACAGGCTTCCGACTCCCGATGGCTCTTTCGTGTGCGTGACTCTGTCCGACTAACCCTCTGCTCCGCACAAGCTTCACCAACGAAGAATTAAAATATGATTATATTTTTATATATACGTGTTACTGGTTGTCTGTCCATATCCAGCGGCAGTATATAATTGTATTACCGAAAATTAACACACATGGTTTCTATATATACATCAACAAAGCTACAAACCGAAAAAGCAAAAATGCCTGAGAGTTTTAAGACTATATAAAGTCTAGAGGTTTTGGCCGAAAACAGAGAACTCCCGACGGCCTCTTCGTGTGCGCGACTCTCTCCGGTTGCCCTCCTGCTCCACACAAGCGTCACCGACAAAAAATTTAAATATGAGATTAAATTTTTATTTATACGTGTTAGTCTACGGCTATATCGAGTTGAATACACCAGTTCTCGTCAGATCACCGAAGTTAAGCAACATCGAGCCTGCTCAGTACTTAGATGGGTGACCATTTCGGAATAACAGGTGTTGTAAACGGAAAGACAAAGAATGTTCCACCGGTCCTCCAGGTTTAGAGTTTGGGGGCTGGGGTTGGGCGTAGGGCTAACAACCCTGCCCCATAAAAAACAGTTTGTTACGGAAACAGTAACAAAACGTTACTGCCCTAAACACCGTTGGGTGAGATGATGATGATATACGTGTTACTGGTTGTCTGTCCATATCTAGCGGCAGTATATAATAGTAATACCGAAAATTATTACACATGGTCTACATTGTAAATCCTGTTTTACTGTGTTCAGTATAACAGGAAATACTGGTGGTAAATTTTCGTTGCGGAGTTTAGAAAAGGAAGACGTTGGATTCAAGTAAATAAGAAATGGGAATTGACATTGCATTTAAATTCCTAGAAGTTGTAGCCGTCAAAAAAGCAAGTTTACAGAGCTCCACAGGCGGAAAGTGCGAGAAAAGAAGCTGATGGAGTAGATTTGTCAGCTGCATTTGGTTGATCTAACTGTAAATGTGTGGGGCCTTGTTGCAAGTCTGGTTGTAAATTCTTGTAGCGGGTGCACCAGTGACTAAAGTTCGACGGAGCAGAAGCCATGAAAATATATGTAGAATAGACAGAAGGAAACCACATCCTGCCGCTGAAAAAGTGGCTGGAATCGAGCTGCCAAGTCAGGACCTATTACATTACAGATTCTCCTTTGTAGCCTGTTGAGAACACTGAGAGGAACAGCAGGGGCGCCTGACCATGTATGATAGCAGTATTCTATGTACGAACGGCTGGTTGATTTGCATATGTGCAAAATGGATTCAGGGGGAAAAATCTGTCTGCTACGACACAGTAACCCAACCTTCCTAGCAGTGGATTTAACTATTGACTCAATGCAGTTATTACACTTGAGGTCGGAAGTTAGGTTAAGACCGAGGAGGTGCAGTATATGCGTTTGGGATATCGTCCTAATAGAGGTGTTATCGAGCTCATTCAAGTTTAGTTGTAGGAGGTGTGTTTTCTTGTGACATGGATTCCGTCGGTTTAACTAGCAATGATTACGTATGCATGTCGACTTCCAAATTTTAATTAGATAGGAAGTTAATTCTAACGCTTGGCATTTTGACGTCTGTCTGGAATAAAGTCCATTTAATGTCGCGGAGAATTCCGATATCTATTAATAATGATCTGAATCCGCAAGAGTGAATTCATGTTGCGTTCGTGGCTTGCATCTGAAAGGTTGTCGGTAGAAATTTGTGTCTAAGTAGAGGTGGCAGTACACCAATAGGGTCGACAAGTGTGTTATAGCTGCATTTTACCTCACAAATTTTCCCCAATCTTTTCATAAATATTTTCAAAACTTGATATACATATTTTACTTTCTGATGTTAGGACATTCCAGAAGCATTTAGGATGCTAAAGTAAAATAGACAGAAGTGTAGAAAAAGAAGCACTTTGATCTGAGACAAAAGTACAAAAAAGTAATATTTTAACTGGAGAAAAAAAACCCAAGAAAGTAGCAATTTGATCGGAGACAGAATCCCACAAATATAGCATTTGATCCGAGAAAAAAGAAGTAAAGTGGCATTTTCATTCGAGGCAGAAATGCAGAAATATAGCATTTTGATCCGCGACAAAAAGTCAAAAATATAGTATTTTGATCCGAAGTAGAAATGCAGAAATATGGCATTTTGATATGAGACAGAAGTGCAGAAATATAGTATTTTGATCTGAGGTAGAAATACAGAAATATGGCATTGTAATCAGAGACAGAAGTGCAGAAATATGGTATTTTGATCCGAGGTAAAAATGCAAAAATATGACATTTTGATCAGAGATAGAAGTGCAGAAATATAGTATTTTGAACTGAGGTAGAAATGCAGAAATATGGCATTTTGATCAGAGACAGAAGTGCAGAAATATAGCATTTTGATCTGATGGTAGAAATGCAGAAATAGTGCATTTTGATCAAAGACAGAAGTGCAGAAATATAGTATTTGGTCCGAGGTAGAAATGCAGAAATATAGCATTTTGATCAGAGACAAAAATGCATAAATATAGTATTTTGATTCGAAAAGAAAAACACTAAAGTAGCATTTTGATCAGAGACAGTAATGCAGGAAAGTAGTCTTTTACTCTCAGAAGTGCAAAAATATATACTTTGATCCGACACGGAAATATAGAAAAGTTTCACTTTAAGACAGAAGTGCACAAAAGTAGAACTATTTTCTCTTCCGTAGATATGTAAGAAGTGCGATAATGTTTAAACCAAACAGACGAAACTCATATCAAATAGCTGCTTGTGTAGCTGTCATTTACGACAAAGGTTTCGTTAGAAAACCATGATCATATAATCTGGAGCTGGGTTATGGAAAACAATCCGTCTTTGCTTATATATTTCTAGTAATTCCTGCATCGACGCCAGTACCAAGTAGTGCCGGCCATTGTCTTTCTCTTGGGTAGTGTTAGTGGTGTGCAGAAGAAATTCGTACTGCTCAGCAATTGTTGATGCGCTATAAAAAATCATTCTCAGCTTTGCGCCAAGGAGAGAATACTCTCCCATCACCTCACACTTGGCTGGAAAAAAGACGATGTGTTACCGCCAGAGGAAGGAAAGTCTTTCCTGGAACTGAGCCATGGTCACTCGAAACGAATGAATGCCATACACATTTAATAGTACAGATATATATTACGACGAATGGATGCGTAGCGGAGTAGTTAGAACGTTCGCTTTCTAACCAATGAAGGCTTGGTTCAAATTATGCCATCGTTGATTTGTCAGGAAGGTGGCTTTTTGATTTTCTATGTCTAGGTGAGGCGATTCCTTTGAAAAGTGCCGCTGAACGAAGGGGGTAACTAAAGCCTTGTGAGTGAAATTTGAATAGCCTTTAATTTCTGTGCTAACAAGTCATTGTGACTGAGGATTGAACGTCCTGGCTTTATTCAGACTGTTGTTCACGCCGGAAACTGCAACTAAGGTCTGCTCAGCATAGTGACAGTATAAACAACAGGTGGTCTCTGTGAGTGTCGAACAAATACTAGTGTGTCTGAGTAAGCGTAGGCAATGAGGGTTAGCTAGCCTCCCTTGTAAATCATTCTTGGATACGAGTGGCTAGCTATACATACATATTACGACGGACTTTGTTTTATAAAAATCGCTGTTAGTGATGTAACGTATTGACTAATATTGATCTTAATATAGGTTTCTTCTATGTGAGCGTTCTTTTACACTTTTCGTATATCAGCTTCTATTATATCAACAAGAAACAACATTCTTCGTGACAAACAATATAGGCTTCAATTCTATTGGTCCACTGCTGATGTGTTTCACACCTCTACGTCCAGTGTCGGATGGGTCGTTAATAATAGCCAATTTTCTGAAGTCCATGATATTGATACAGAAATCCCACCAATGTTCTCTCCTCGGTCCTACCCTCTTTCCTTTTTATGTTAACGATATTCCCTGAAAGATTCTTGAGAAATGTCTATGCAGACAATCCAGCAGTTAATGGGCCTCACAAAAAAGATATCTCACAGATATAGCTCTAATATATGAGAAATTCAAACCAAGTTGGTGACGTTTCAATTCATCGAGCTTGTCTCGACTCATGTTGAGCGGTTGTACTCTTAGTGATCATCCTTGACGTTCAGCTCAAGGAGTATATAGGGACTTAATTCAACAGCAGGCTTCAATTTAAACTCGTATATATGTTTCATTGTAAGAAATTCTATTAAAATGGTCGGTTCCTTCTGCCACTCCATAAAGTACTTGATTTGGGCACCTAGATGTCGTATAATTGTTAGCAAGCTTGACTCGCGAGAACAATTATGACTGAGTAGTGAGTTCGATCCTCACTTGGTCTCTCCATAATTTTGGCCTTTTGTCACTCTAAGCTGTGCTTAGAAAATCAGGTCACCTTGACGGGATGTAATGGTTAACAAGCTTGTCTCACTAGAATCATTACAATCAAATAGTGAATTCTGTCTTCGCTGGGTGTCCGATACTTTCAGCGTTGTGCCACATCTAAGATGCGCTTAGAAAATCGCCATATGGTACCTGATTCTTCCTGAAATATTTTTAACTTTACAAAAGACAAATCAAAACAAACACATTTTTCTGTCCTATCTGGGCTGGAGCTGCCATCACGTTACTTTCAAGTTTGTTGTGGGATCTCCGCTTTGTATATAATGCACTCAACTGAGTGTACATTTACTCCTGCCATAGAGAGAACATCAGTTGAGAGTATTCGTAGTTGTAGAGTTGCCTTGCAAACCTGCTAGTATTGACACTGTCAGCACTCTGCCTCCGGGCAGAGAGCACTAACCCAGCCGTGGTTCCGCCGAAGGCTAGAATCACGACTGGGGAAAAATAGACAGATATTTTTTGCCTGGTTATATGGCCAGGAAGACCCACAATAAAATGACTTTGTGTCACATCTAGCCTTGCGTGAGAAGGTTGGTAAATACCAGTGAGAGTATTCGTAGTTGTAGAGTTGCCTTGCAAACCTGCTACTATTGACACTGTCAGCTCTCTGCCTTCGGGCAGAGAGTACTAACCCAGTCGTGGTTCCGCCGAAGGGTAGAATCCCGACTGTGGAAAAATAGATATTTTTGGCCTGGCTATATTCCCGAGAAGACCCACAATAAAATGACTTTGTGTCACTTCTCGCCTTATGTGAGAAGGTGGGTTAATACCGTTGAGAGTATTCGTAGAGATCCGTTACAGTTATCGGAGAGTACCGGAACTGATACGTAAGTTACCGAGAGATACCGAACTTACCCAGAGACTACCGCATCAGAAATCAGACTAGCTCTGATCTCCACTCAGCTAGAATAATATACACGGATATATTATTTCCAAAACTTCACTTCAAGACTTTTATATATTTATTTCTTACTAATAGTATTCCTGGATTTACTAACCTGCGTTCAAGTTCGTATATTACGTTCAATATAACCTACTTTTCTATCTCCATATCTGTTTTTGTTGTTCGTTATTTTTTGCCGTTCCTCACCCGGAATCCACAACAGAGTTCAAAACCGTTTCTTTTCACTCTAATGACTGTTCAGCCCGACTACTCATTATGACGCTTAATATCGCAAGCGTACTCTATTGCTATGTTCACGGCAAATGCTCTTAGCAGTTTCTTTGGTTCCACCATTTCAAGTATTTATAACTAGGACCCACCATACAATGTACATAGAGTCGAAATATTATTAACTGTTCGTGTTAACCCGTTCTTATTGCATTGTTAACAAAGTTCCATTCGGACGGCTTTTTAAAGCAACTGCTGCTAATGAGGAAGCTTCTATTACTACAGTTTTTAACATTTCAACCTTAGGGTCAACCTTTATCTATCCTACATTTTCCCTTAATATTACCATAATTCACCCTCTTATGTACATGCAATAACCATATTTAGCAACTCCACTAGAATGAGTGGCTCTTGGGCCTTATATTGAGTCAATTTTTTTTAAAAATCTAGTATAATATTTTTAAATATACGGATTTCTTCTTTTGTTTCTGTCAAAATTAGTCAGACTGAGAATTTTCAGGTATAAAATAACAACGATTTTAGATATCACAGCCGTATATTCAATTCAACCTTTGAATAAATATTTTAATAGTAATTTTTTTATGAAGTTCCTTCTCTGGGTAACTACAATTTACGCGCAGTATATGCGTTGTGGTGCAGTGGATATTGACTCGGAACGACAAATCAGGGAGTCGAGTTCGAATTCCAGTTTAATTCCTTGCATACACTTACGCGCAAATACCCTTGGAAAAGGTATTAATCCGTCTCTGCCCTCCAATTATAGGTTAAATAATAGAACAGATTGTGTTCTATAGCCTTGGTCGGCAACCAGTCCACCGCAGAAAGTAACGGCAACCTACTGCGGGATAATCTTCTGCCCAGTCAGTCATGTCTCTTTCGAGACATGATCGCCAAAAGCGTGTATCACGTATGGCACTGATTATATTACCAAATAAATCTCACAATCTTACAATTGAAATTTTTAGATGAAACCGTAAGTTCTATGCTATTAGTTTCTTCCATGGCTTGTGGAATCGTTTATCTATCTCATTCCTTCAACTCAAAAATTTAAATCCATGTACTTTATCTTTTTAATTCCTGATCTCTTATTGGTCTCTCTACTGGATAATCTTTTTTTTTTTTTCGTTAGTTTCCTCTCAGTAACCCTTTGTGTCTTAGTGGCTTTATTGCCTTGCTTGGCTAGAAAGTATTATTAGCTAGTTTTAAGTTTGCGGTATCCCCTTTCATTAGTGTTAAAACGTGGGATATATTTAACGGTAATTGATCTATCCACTGTTGTCATATCATTTAACATTTTTTTCTGTCCAAAGATGTTCTGTACATATGTCGTAACAGATGAAGCGGTGCTCTGTCCTCTAGTTCGATATTTATGGAGAGTTTAAACAGCATGGGTTCTTCAGATTTCATAGTTTTGTTTTCAGTTGCTGAACGAAAAGCGTCATGAAAATTAGGATCCGGGACGTTCTCCAACGGGGCATTAACATTCATTATATCAAGAGGTAACCTTCGACTATGCAGTCGATTTTTCAGGCGCTGGAAAGTCATACTTCATGCTGGTAATATTACCTGTTATTACAGGAACCGATGCTATGATGTTTTCATCGGATATTCGATCTCTAGTTTATTTATTTATTTATTTGTTTGTTTCTTTTCTAGAGTTTTAAACACTTTTCAGGTTATTTAAAGAAAACTATATATTTTTAGATTAGGAAAAATATTTTTTTTAGTTTTGGAGATAATTATAGTTTTGTAATAAAAGTCTTACTAATGAACCTAATGGGAATTAAATCTTGGTTCTTCTTTTAACAATTTCGGGCCATTATCCATTGCACAGTCCGCACATCCAAGCTTACAGCACTAGATATTTCTAAGCGGTTACTCATTCAGGCATGCCAAGCTCGACGTTACTTAACTTCAGTGATCATACGTGAACTGTATTTTTCAACGTAAGACTCGAGCCCTTGAAAATGGATAGTTATGTTCCTACATTATAAGTGAACTGACTTTTCAATATCAGTGCATAACAGTTTTTATATAACTGCTCATGCAATTCAAGGCCAAAATTCCACTCAAGGTAGAGAGGGTTAATGAGTATAGATGATAATCTTGGAATTTTTTCGAACTTTTGTTCTCATCTTGGTTGATATAGATGATATAATAGACACAATATTTCGACCAAGTACTCTCTGGTCATCATCAGCTGTCCATAGATTGGCTGATTTGGATTATCTCGTTGATTACATAATATAATCCAGTTGTCAAAATCCATCTGATACTGAATAAAAAAGATTCCAAAAATACAGCCAAACTATGGACATTTGATGATGACCAGAGGGTATTTGGTCGAAACGTTGTGTCTATTATAACACTTATATCAACTAAGATGAGAACAAAAGTTCGAAATAATTCCAATATTTTTTAAAATTACTCATCTCAGAAATAAACACAAAGAGTGTAGATGACTTGCGATCAAGGATGTCTACAGACTGCCTTGATCGCAAGCTCATCTATCTTAAATTTGCGCAGGGGCTCAGATAGCTTTTTGAAATTCCAGGAAGATCTTTTATTAGTACGATGCGTCATATCTACTAATAAAAGTGATTTTGAAAAATTCCAGCATCCTTCGTTCGTGCACGTATGGGATCGCATTAAAACAACAAACTTCGTCTGATGACATCCTAAAGGACGAAACGCGTCACAAGAAATCTTTTTTTCCACTTTGACATACATTTACCCCAGTATCGTTCCTGATAGAAAGAAAATGGATCTAAATGAAATTGGCTAGATAAAAAAAAATTACAATTAAAAATTCCCAGCATCCCTTGCTCGTGCGCATGTGTAGTCGCAACAACATAACAAATTTTAACCGACAGCGTCTTAAATGACGAAACGCGACAAAAGAAAACTTTTTTCCATTTGGTCATACATATTCCTCAATGTTTTTCCTGATATATAAAACTATACATCGTTATCTCATATGGATATAAATTTTTTCAATATATTTATGTGTGCGTGAGTGCGTGTGTGTCGGGATGTGTATATACGTATATTTCTAAAGAAAGGAATGTATTTCTTATTTATTAATCCGACATAGTTTATTGCTTATTTTTTTAGTGGATACACGTGTTTGAGTAGACGCTCCGTTTATTTACAAAACAGTATGTTTATTTCATTTCACCTACTGCGCCCGTTACTCATATCTTAGACTGCCCATATCAATATATCTGTATCTGTCTATCTTTCTCCCACTGTGTCACTCTCCCGTGATATATTTATACGCATCGCTCATTCAGTAAAATAAATTAGATCACTCTGGCTATTGGGTGCGTATAATGACAATATACACGCTAAAAAGCCTGCCTTTTTCGACCGAACGCACATAGCCAGAGGTAGAATCGCCGACTGACGCCAATTCGGTCGGGTTTCAATCCTGGGTTAAAAAGCAATCGGAGTCTAACCGTACTGATGAGCTGCAATACAGATCTGTCTGCGAATGACTACATATACACATATATATATATTACGGAAATTACCGAAGATTAACGAAACTGGTTATAAACAACCGACAATTTTAAATGATTTGTTTGAACATTATTTTTTATCGATACTCGTATTTAAGTAGATATTCTGTTTTTAATCAAACAGTATTATATATTTATTTCTACCTGATTATTTACGATACGTTTTTGTTACGTAAATGTGTGTCATTCGGCAGGATTCGATCCTGTGACCCCTATTCATATCGAAAGCCACTAAGTGATCTGGCGCGTTTTAGACCTCTCGACCATGAATGACAATTAGTCTAAACGAAGTCAAATAAAGTCTATAACACATTTTTCGAATTCATCGTAATAACCATATCTGCTCTGAAATGTATCGTAATATCAACGAAATATAATCAGGCCGGAAGAAAGAAATATATAATACTGTTCGATTACAAACAGAATAACTACTTAAATATGAGTATCGATCAAAAATAATGTTCAAACTAATCATTTCAAATTGTCGGTTGTTTATAACCAGTTTCGTTAATCTTCGTTAATTTCCGTAACATGTTTACGGTAGAAATAAATATATAATACTGTTTGATTAAAAACAGAATATTAAATATCGATCAAAAGTAAAGTTCAAACGAATCATTTCAGATATATATATAATTTTGTAACAAATTTTTATCTGAAACTAAAAGCAAAAAACGACTGAAAAAAAATTTCGACAAAATATTCAAGTTGGCATTTTATAGTTTTCGATGCATTTTCTATTCACTTTTGAAAACATTGAAATTATTTGATTCCCGCTTCATTTTCTTCAATTGTTTGTCACCTTTTGTTTCAGGAATCGTAAACACCGTCGACCAGGTTATTCCTTCCTTCCACCATTTCTGAGTAATTCTCTCTTTCTCTTTTTCTCTCTCTCTTATTTTATTTCCATATCTCTCCTTGGATATATGTGTGTGCGTGGATGACTATGTTTGTGTAAGAGTGCGTACTTATTACCCTCGTGTGGTTGTGTAGCTATCTATCTATCTATCTATCTATCTATCTATCTATCTATCTATCTATCTATATAGTGTTGTTCAGATCTATCTATCTATCTATCTATCTATCTATCTATCTATCTATCTCAGTCAGTCCTCTCATCTATCTATCTATCTATCTATCTATCTATAGTGTTGTTCAGATCTATCTATCTATCTATCTATCTATCTATCTATCTATCTCAGTCAGTCCTCTCATCTATCTATCTATCTATCTATCTATCTATATATATATATATATATATATATATAATTAGGAAGAAGAGTGTTAATAAAATCTTCGTTTTGAATCCATAACAAAATCTACTGCTAAGAAGGTTGGGTCACTATGTCGATCCAGGATGTTTTTTCCAACTGAATCCATCCTGCATATATACAAGTCAACCATCCGTCCGTGCATGGAGTACTGCTGACATTTATGGTCAGGTGCCCCTGCCGTTCTCCTCAGTGTTCTTGACAGGCTCTAAAGGAGAGTCTGTAACGTGATAGGTACTGATCTGGCGGCTCAACTGCAGCCACTTCCCCATCGTCGAAATGTGGCCTCCCTTTGTCTGTTCTATAAATACTTTCATGGCTTCTGCTCAGACGAACTTAAGTCACTGATGCCTCCTCAATAGGTGTTTACTCGTGCAACCAGACTGGCAACTGGGTCCCACCCATTCACAGTCAGGTTAGCCAAATGCAGACGACAGTTCTACTCCTGCAGCTTCTTCTCTCGCACTTCCCGCCTGTGGAACTCGCTCCCGTTTTCTTGCTTTCCTGACGGCTACAACCTCAAGAAATTTAAATGCAAAGTCAATACTCATCTACTAACCACTGGACTCTAGCTCTCTCCCCACCCCTGTATAACCTTCCCTTTCTCTCCACCTATGTATCTGTCATCGCACCTGCTTTCTCAGCTTCCTATTGTTCCTTTCTAACTAGTTTGTACTCCTCACTCTTTTCTAATTAATCTTTTTACATTTATGTAGCCCCCTGCACATCAGTGGCGTTTCCGCCTTGCTCGGGGTGAAATGATTAAAAAAAAATTCTTAGAACTACCAAGATAAATCATTATATCACTAGGGTTATTGAAGAAATAGTACTTTGATAAACAATAGATTTTTTAAAGGGATTAACTTTCCAATAAACACTCTATAGTGTTTCTACAATTACTTTTTCATTGTCTAAATTATTGGTTTCAGTTTTGAAATGATAATTATTTTCATTTAGGTTTAAATTTTTATTTCAAATATTATTATTATATTTTTATAATATTTTTCTGGATTATCCGTACAACTATACTAACAACGAAACGCGGACAGTATGAAGATTCCTCTGCCATTCTGTTGAAGAGATTATAGTCTCGAAATATCATTTAATAGCTTTAATAAGTAGGTCATAAAAACACCTCTCGACCTTCCTTTATTTCATTCAACGCATTGTGACAGCCTTCAAGACATAACACATACAACTATACCTTAATTTTAGTGTATTCTTATCGAAAATTGTATTTAATGGAAAATGTTCCTCAATAAAAATGAGGAATTTTTTACCTAATTTACTGCAAACCATTTAGTTAAAAGGGGGTGTATACCAAATATTCTTTCTATTTTTATTTTTTCTTCGGCCGGGGTGGGGTGTATATTCTCGTTTACATATTTGATATGTGGGTTTTCGTATCCACTATTTTTAATGCAGTATTATAAATATTGTTGTGCTTATTAAATACTTTTTCATTTGCAAAATTTCTACTAATTCTATATTCTATAGATGAGGGTACATACTTCATAATGGATGAAGGATGGATAGATTTTTGGTGGATAAAGGATATGTATTTGGATTTTACAAGTTATACGTTATTTTCTAAATCTAAAGTCACATCGAGTAGATCTACATTTTATATTTGTATTAACAGCAATTGTGAGTTAGGTTCTGTAATTTATCTATAAATTAACATTTTCATGTTTTTCAATTTTTAAATTTATGTATATACATAATTTTATTCATATCTATATCTGTTCATATCTATCAACCTATCTATCTATCTATCTATCTATCTATCTATCTATGCCTTTTTCTTATCTATCTATCTCTTGTTCTTATCTATCTATTCCTTGTTCCTATCTATCTATCTATCTATCTATCTCTCTATCTATCTATCCCTTGTTCTAATCTATCTATCTATCTATCTATCTATCTATCTATCTATCTATGTTCTGACATATTAATATTCCGACCTCTTTAATCCCCCTCTTTTTTTTTTTTTATTACTCAGCTGGCTTTAGTTTGTAGAACGACCACCAGGGTTGTTTACAAACTTCTGCGACAGCCGACAGCAGCAGAGTGTTTTGGTAATACGGTCTAGTTCATTTCTTATTTATAACTGCAAATGAAGCAATTTAGTGGCAACAGTGACCTTTATTTTCTTAAAATATGGAATTTAATTGCAATGGTATAAAACCCAATGATAACAATGACAATAGTAGCCTAAGCGCCACAAACATTGGCAACCTCTATCCAGAGGTCCGAGTATTATTATTATGTCATTTTTCATCATATTTCGATTTCTGCATTGGTCTCACTACCAACCAAGTCTGCGGGGAGACCTAAGGCAGGTAGTGGCGTGTTGTTATGACTCCATTTCATGTTTTTCTATCCTCCCTATCATCCCCAGCATTACATAGATAACGTTTTCCTTAGTGTGTGGGCTGTACTTAATAATACAATTTTTTGTATATCTCTTAAGCTGGGGTTTCCAGGGATTCTTTCAATGTGTTGTTTTGTTCCATTTTTTATCATTCCAAGTGCACCTACTATCACTGGCACAACTCTTGTTTTCAATTTCCACATTTTTTCTATTTCAATTTCCAGATCTTTATATTTTGACAGTTTTTCAAATTCCTTGATTGCTATGTTACAATCCGCTGGACAAGCCATATCAATTAATAGACAAGTTTTCTCCTTCTGGTTTTTAACAATAATGTCTGGCCTGTTTGCTTCAATTTTTCTGTCTGTGTAGATGGTGTAATCCCATAGAATGGTTACATCTTCTATTTCTGTAACCGGTGCTGGATGATGTTCATACCAGTGTTTGTTTACAGCTTTTCCATAATGTTTGCACATTGCCCAATGTAAATATTGCCCAACTCTATCGTGGCGATTTTTATATTCGTTTGGGGCAAGCACAGAACAGCCTGAGATTAGGTGGTCTATTGTTTCTTGGTGTTTATCACAAAACCTGCATTTTGGATCCATATTATTATGCATAATATTTGCCTGAAAGTTTCTCGTGAAAAGACTTTGGTCTTGTGCTGCAAGTATAAATCCTTCAGTTTCAGACTTTAATCCAGATGCACGTAACCATCGATGAGTATTAACTTTGTCAACATTGGATTTATTGGCACGTACTGGATATTGGCCATGCAGAGGTTTGTCTTGCCAGCGCTGTTTCATCTTTTCAAGAGCTTTATCTTTGGCTTTCATTTTCATATTTTTTGCCGCAATAGTTGGTTCTTGGCTACTGTTTTGCTTTTCTACAGAATCTACTAACTGTAATTCTTGTTTGTATTTACTGCCTTCTTTTATTATTGAATATTTTTTCTTTCTTTCTTCATGTTGCCTTACTAATTGTATCATCCAATCCTTTGTTGTTTCTATGTATGTTAGTAAGCCAATAGTTGTTGTCTTGTATGACAATTCCAGCTGAATAAGACCCCTTCCACCTTCTTTACGGGGTATGTATAGACGGTCTACATCAGCCTTTGGGTGATGCATCCTATGCTTGGAAAGAAGCTTTCTTGTTTTAGCATCCATTCGCCTGATGTCGTTTAGAGTCCAGTTTAAGATGTTGAAGCTATATTGGACAACTGGGATTGCAAGGCTATTAATGGCCATAACTCTATTCTGTGAATTTAATTCAGTTTTTAATATCATTCGTAGCCTTCTATAGTACTCTTTACGCACTATTTCTTTCATTTTTTTATGGTGAATGTTTTCGCTCTCATTTACACCTAGGTATTTATAAGCTTCTTCTGGTTTCAATTCTTTTATTGTTACAGCAGGGACTAGGCTAATTGAGGATGTTTCTTGTATTGATCCACGTAAAACTGTAGCTTTAGCACATTTATTCAAATTAAATTTCATTCCAATGTCTTCGCTGAAGCATTTTACAGTTTGCAGAAGACCTTCCAGCTCATTATCATTCTTAGCATATAACTTTAAGTCATCCATGTAAAATAGATGGCTTATTTTCTTTTGGCCTATTTTATAACCACATTCTGTCTTATTAAGTTGACTGGTTAGTGCTATTAATGATATGCAGAATAGTAAGGGAGATAAAGAATCACCTTGAAATATACCTCTTTTGATGTTTATTTCATCAGACTTATAGGTTCCATTTATATGATTGAGGTATTATTATTATTATTATTATTATTATTATTATTATTATTATTCAATAATCATTATAATTATCTAATTATCACCAGGGGTGAGAAGAGTAAGTAAAAATGTTTATTTGTCTATGTTTTTGAGATTAGGTATTTACATCATTAACACTTTTCGGAGTGTTGCCCTCATTTTTATTGTCATATTTACGACGTTCCAGTCGCTGTACGTTCCGACGTTCTTCAGATCACTGGAATTTCGAAGCGCACTCTTTATTTCGATCACTGCGGTAGATTGTTCTAGACTGGTGCCGAAATCTGGAATTGGCATGACTCATAAAACGAGAACAATATGAAAATAAAGATGAGGACAACAGTCCGAACAACGTAAATTATACATTTTTATTTATTCTTGAAAAGAAATTGGAGAAAGGAACTCCAACAATATATATGAGAGTTTGCGTTTACCAAGGTCTTTTTTCTTCGTTTGTTTAGCGTTCTATCAGATCATCTTCATTGGGCACCTGGATGAGTTGTTAAAATATTCACTTTCTAATCATAAAGCCTGGGTTTGAATCTCACCGTAGTCTATTTGTCAGAAAGGTGACTTCTTGATTATATTAATCTGGAGAAGAGGATGTGACACCTTTGGAAAATGCCTGAAAACTATACCACAACTTGACTCAGGCATTGTGAGTAATATTTGGTTGACGACCCCCTTTGAGGAGCCGTCCATGTTTGGCTAGCTCGATATCACAAGTAATCGTGACCGAGGGTTTGAGCGTCCTGGCCTTGTTCCGACTGTTGTTCACGCTAGATAACGCGCTCTCTCCCAGAAACTGTAACTAAGGTTCGCCCAGCGTAGTTGCAGTATAAACCACAAGTGGGCTCTGTGGGTGCTGATCAAACACAAGTGTGCCTGATCAGGAGTCTACAATAGGGATTAGTAAGCCGCTCTGGTAAACAGGTATCCTTGAATATGAGTGGCCACCCATTATGTATGTATGTATGTATGATCAGAGCATTCACTTTCCGAATATGAGACTTTGTTTCGAATATGTGGGCTACCCAATTTGGCTTCTCCACACGTTGTTAGACGGGGCTGTTTAAGTCTATAAAAAGACAAACATCTCTTTTTCTCTCGTTTCTTCCTCTTGTTATTTCTCTAGAGGAGTCGATATCAACGTGCGGCACCTTTGAAAGTGCCTGAAAAACCATACCACGGGTTGACCCAAGCCTTCTGAGTTAAATTGGGTAGACGGCTCCCTTTGGGGAGTCGTCGATGGTTGTGCTAGCACAAAGTCACAAGTAATCGTGACCGAGGGTTTGAGCGTCCTGGCCTTGTTCCGACTGTTGTTCACGCTAGATAACGCGCTCTCTCCCAGAAACTGTAACTAAGGTCCGCCCAGCGTAGTTGCAGTATAAACCACAGGTGGGCTCTGTGGGTGTTGAACAAACACAAGTCTGCTTGAACAAGCGTCTGCAATGGTGATAACCCAGCGGCCCTTGTAGACAAGCATTCTCGGCTACGAGTGGACAGCCATACATACATATTACAACTGACTTTGTTTCGTTAAAAACGTTGTTAGTGAAGCGTTACATTGACTAATATTGACCTTTTATTGGTCATTTAATGCCGAAATTTAATTTTCCTGTGAACATTAATACTTACTTGGCCAAAAAATGTGTGGTTGATATTTTTTTCTTTTTATTAAAAAGTCTATTAATACTAATATTACTTTTTTCTTACAGAAATACATTGTGTATTTTTTCCTGCTTCTTCTGTTCGTCTCAGTGTTCTCGACAGGCTCCAAAAAAGAATCTGTAATGTAATTGATCCCGACCTGGCAGCACGACTCCACCCACTTTCTCACCGGCGGAATATGGTTTCCCTCTGTCTCTTCCATAAATATTTTAATGGCTTCTACCCGCTCCACAAGAATTTACTCGGGAAACCAGACTGGCAACAAGGTCCTACCCTTTTAAATAGATCAACCAAATGCAAGAGACAATTCTACTCCATCAGCTTCTTTTCTCGCGCTTCCCGCCTGTGAAACTCGCTTCCATATTTTGCTTTTCTGACGGCTACAACCTCCAGGAATTTAAATGCAAAGTCAATTCACATCTCTTATCCACTTGACTCCAGCCCTTTCAACATCACCCCATATATCTTGTTCTTTTCTTTTCTCTCTACCTTCGTAACTGTCTTCACTCCTGTGCTCACACCCTTCTCTTGCCCTTTCTCTGTCACCCCCTGTAGCTGGTTCGTCTTTGTCTTCACTCTCCCCCTTTCTAAAACTTTAACTCTCTTATGTAGCCCTTTGTACATCAGTGGCGGTAACGACTTGCTTGGGGTCAAATGGTTACAAAAAACTATGAAAATGTCTTGCAAGTAATATTTTTTTTCTTCTAAAATGTATTGCTGGTATTTTTAATATTAAACTATATTTTTATACTTTCATAGTGTTTTGACCCAAGTTTGGGGGTTAACTATTTCCCCACAGATTGGACCCTAACAGGTCTTTATTTGCTAGGACCCCGATAAAACCGTAACAGCAATTAAGGAGTGGTTCCACGCTCCTCAAAACAGAGACCTTGCTACCGAATGTGGTGTATTGTCATATCTAGGACAACTTTCTTTTTTATGAATTCTGTCATCAGGCACTTTCTGTAATTCGACAAAGACCTTATCCATAGAATGCCGGATTAAAGAAAAGGAATATAATAAAAAAATATTGAGGCTTTATATACATTTAATGGAATATTAAATGCAATATTTATCCGCTTTAGTTGTTTTCTGATAAATTAATTCTTTTGTTCATTGACAAACCAAATAAATTTGCTCAATTTATTTGATCGATTGATTGTTCTGTTGTTTTTTACGGCACATAAATCTGTCGGTTAATAAACGTCGAAAAGGAAATTTATTTGAATAACATTGTTAAATGATTGTCTTGGATACAATTATAACTGTCGAACTATCATAGATTACGTGGTATTATTATCTTTTCAAATATTCTATTTTCATTTTATAGACGAATTCTTTTTATGATATTGGTCCTGAAATATTGCAAACGCTCTCAAATTGATCTTCGATTACTCAACGTAAGTCAACTGGCTGTATATTATTTATTTGACATCGCTTCTGATCAACTCCCTTCAACACATCTTTCCTATCGAGAATTCGTCCAACCCAGTTTCCCAAAAGTGATCGATATCGCTTTCTGCGTTGACGGGTCTCTCAAGGGTTTTTGAAATCTATCGGGTGCAGGTGGCAAAAAGGGTGTAAATAAATAAATCATGGTAAGTTGGGACTGAATCTGAGAAAGTTCCAACAAAATATCATTATCTTTGCTCCTGCTCATTAAAATTATCCATACCATCTATGAAGCCAACCAGTCCAATAAAAAGGTATATAGATTTACTTTTAATACGTTACCTATATTATTCATAAGGTTTTTCACATCATCATAGTTCGAATTCCAGTTGAATTCATTGCATTCACTTACTCGCAAATACCCTTATGAAAGGTATTAATCCGTCTCTTCCTTCCAGTTATGGGTTAAATAACAGGACAGATTGGGTTCTATAGCTTTGCCTGGCAACCAGTCTACCGCAGAAAGCAATGACAAACTACGGCGGGATAATCTTCTGCTCAGATAGTCATGTCTCTTTCGAGATAT
The DNA here is from genome assembly GCA_037127315.1 of Ascarosepion bandense. NCBI lineage: Eukaryota > Metazoa > Mollusca > Cephalopoda > Sepiida > Sepiidae > Ascarosepion > Ascarosepion bandense. The sequence goes on from JBBBDQ010000732.1 coordinate 1,449,363, forward strand.
GATCGCCCAAGCGTGTTTCGCGTATGGCACTTAACTAACTGAATAAAATAGTTAGAGACATGATTAAGGCTTCTACTGGGCATAAAGTGGGGGATCAATATTATATTGTTATGAAGTAATAAACTCATCCCCCACTAATTATTTCTTAATAATATAATACATCACTTCCCCCCTCTAGCTATGAGTCAAATAACAGGACAGATTGGGTTCTATAGCTTTGCCTGGCAACCAGTCTACCGCAGAATGCAATGGCAACCTACGGCGGGATAATCTTCTGCTCAGATAGTCATGTCTCTTTCGAGACATGATCGCCCAAGCGTGTTTCGCGTATGGCACTTAACTGACTGATTGTCCTTATAATCTTTATTATTGTCATTTTCATCCTAATTTGATTTCTGCTATGGCCACACTACCTACCAAGTCTGAGGAAAGACGTGTTGTGTTGTTATGGCTATATTTCATGTTTTTCTATCTCCCACAACATCACTAGCGTTACATGGATAAATTTCTCCTTAGTGTGTTAGACTGTACTTAACAAGACAATTGTTGTATATATATATATATTAATCGTATCACCCCGAGCAAGGCGGTAAAGCCACTGATGTGCAGTGGAGGCTACATAAGAGTAAAAAGATTAGATAGAAAAGAGTGAAGAGAAAGATGAACCAGTTAGAAAGGAGCAAGAGAAGGCTGAGAATACAGGTGTGATGACAGTTGCAAAGGTAGAGAGAAAGGAAAGGATATACAGGGTGGTGAAGAAAGAATTAGAGTCAAGTGATTAAGAGATGAGTATTGACATTGCATTTAAATTACTGGATGTTGTAACCGTCAGGAAAGCAAGAGTATAGAAGGGAGTTCCACAGGCGGGAAGTGCAAGAAAAGAAGCTACAGGAGAAGAATTGTCGTCTGCATTTGGTTGATCTAACTGTGAATGGGTGAGACCCAGTTGCCAATCTGGTATATATCTTAAGTTGGGGTCTTCAGTGATTCTTTCAATGTGTTGTTTTGTTACATTGTTTTTATTTTTTTTTAAGCGCACTTACTATCAATGGTACGATTCTTGTTTTCAATTTCCTTATTATTATTATTATTATTATTATTATTATTATTATTATTATTCCAGTTTTCATTATAAATCGATTTCTGGTATAGTCGCACTACCTACCAAGTCTGCAGGAAGACCTAAAGCAGGTAGTGGTGTGTTGTTATGGCCCCATTTCATGTTTTTTCATCTCTACCTTTACATAGACAAAGTTCTTCTTAACAAAACAATTCTTTGTATATCTCTTTAGCTGGGGTTTCCACTGATTCTTTCAATGTGTTGTTTTGTTCCATTTTTTATCATTCCAAGTGCACCTACAGTAAATGGCACGATTCTTGTTTTTAATTTCCACATTTTTTCTATTTCAATTTCCCGGTCTTTATATGTTGACAGATTTTCGAATTCCTTGGTTGCTATGTTACAATCCGCTGGACAAGCCATATCAATTAATAGGCAGGTTTTTTCTTTCTGGTTTTTAACAATAATGTCTGGCCTATTTGCTTCAATTTTTCTGTCTGTGTAGATAGTATAATCCCATAGAATCGTGACATCTATTTCAGTAACCGGTGCTGGGTAATGTTCATAACTGTGTTTGTTTACATATATTCCATAGTGTTTGCACATAGTCCAATGTAAATATTGCCCCACTCTATCGTGACGATTTTTATATTCATTTGGGGCAAGTACAGAACATCCTGAAATGAAATTGTCTATTGTTTATTATTATTATTATTATTATTATTATTATTATTATTATTATTACTACTACTACTACTACTACTACTACCTTTGATTTCTGTTGTATACACATTTTCTACCGGGTTCCAACCAGAGTCGTAAGGTCAGAAATGACTTCTTGATATGTTTCACTAATTATATTTGAAAAAGAAAGGAAAAATTAAGATCACACACATTTTACTTAAAGCTCTTCGAGTGCAACTCAAAGTAGAGAATCACTGAATGTGGTATGGGACATGAATATATAAAACCTAACCTGCCCAGCTATTCAACTATCTTACAATAGTGCAGATAATTGGATATCGATACCAGGAAATCAAAATTTGACTTACATCCATTCATTTATCTTTCAGTCTACGGTTTCGCTTTAACTGGAAACAATTATTGCTTTTTAGTCTTTCGTGCCATGGATTACTTTTAAGGCTTTTATTACACCCGGGCAATGCCGGGCTATACTGATAGTTACTAATAACTGATGATAGAATATAATTTTAAGGTATATTTATAATCTTTTCTCTCAAGAAAGACAATGTTGTCACTAATGCGCAGGGGGTTACAGTAAGAGGTGAGTGAAATAAAAGAAACTGTACATGGGGGATGATGACGGAAGGATAAGAGAAAGATGAGAGTCAAGATGGAAGATAGCAATTGAAGGAAATGAAGGAAGCAAGCAGGCGAGAAATACGAGAATAGGGTAAAAGGTATGTTGTATTAATGAGTTAAAGTGATGAAGATCTGGGATAGAGCGCAAGTAAGTATAAAAGACGACATTGATGTCCATAATTGGTGTCGATTTCACTGTCCACTCATATATATATATATATATATATATATATATATATATATATATATATATATATTTATAGGAAAGAATATTAATAAAAAGTTTTGAATTTAAAAATGTACTTTTTTTTGAACAGTATTTGTTTATTTTTATTATATTTTATATTTCAGACCGTCCTCAGTCCTTCATCAGAAACAAGTGATTTTTAAATTTGAATTAGAAACGTATTTCACGATAGCGTCCGAGTATTTTTTGTTTACATCACGTGGTGTGTTTGTTCACAACATGCGGCACGTCCGTAGAGAAAGTCTGTTTGTTTTAGATAAAAATTTCTTGGAATATCTGAAAAAAAATTTTTACCTATTGAAATATTTGTAACTCGGACGCTATCGTGAAATACGTTTCTAATTCAAATTTAAAAATCACTTGTTTCTGATGAAGGACCGAGGACGGTCTGAAATATAAAATATAATAAAAATAAACAAATACTGTTCAAAAAAAGTACATTTTCAAATTCAAAACTTTTTATTAATATTCTTTCCTATATATATATATATATATATATATACATATATATATATATATATATAGTCATCTGCAGACAGATCTGTTTCGCTGTATCACAGCTCATCAGTACGGTTAGACATCCGACTGCTTTTGACCCAGGATTGAAACCCGACCGAATTGGCGTCAGTCGGCGATTCTACCTATGAGCTATGAGCGCTCGGTAGAAGGAGGTAGTCTTTTTAGCGTGTATATTATCATTATAGAGCCAGAGTGCTCTAATTCATTTCTGAACGAGCGATACATATACGCTAGAGTAACTAGTCTTTCAAAGCCTAGAGAGAGAGAGAGAGAGAGAGAGAGAGAGAGAGAGAGAGACAATTATAGTAAAGATATTCAGGGCTTTGTTTCTTCTTCAAAAATCTGGTTGCAAAAAATTTCTTTCTGCAAGTAAACCACTGAATAAACAGCAATCTTATTACTAATTATCATCACAATTATCACAATTTAACTATATATATACATTAGTTTCCCGAAATATATACTGATGCGATTTATGTAATATGACTTTTATGGACCACAAGATAGAATCTTCCGCCAGTTTAATATCAACACTTTTTAGATCAGCTTGAATTCTGTCAAAACTGAGCGAGGGACTAACGTCAAATTTATGGTAAAATTTGGAAAAACTTAATAAAGAATTAAATCTTCCTTGTCAGCCGTATTTAATGAATACAGCCAATAAGGAAGATTTAATTCATTTTTTTTATTTTCCGTTTTGTTCAGGTGAAAGAAAATAAAAACAAAAGCACTTTCAGACACTATTTTAATTTTCAATTTTCAATGGTGTTTTTGTCTCTGAAATTTTTACTTTTTTCTCATACTTTGTTACGTAGTAACTTATTTTTGTGTTGTTTTTCAGAAAGGAGCCTACATTTCAAACCTTTATATATTTCGATATTATTAAAAACCTTATGCTTTCAGTATAAAAGGCAAGATTCAACATTAAACTGAAATAGTTCGACTTTCCAGTTGTAACTTTTATGGAACACAAGATAGAATCTTACGCCAACTAAATATTAATACACTTTAGATCAGCCTGAATTCTGTTAAAATAGAGCGAAGAAACTAATTTGAAGTTTATGCTAAAATTTAGTTGAAAGACAAAGGTCACAAGTGTTTCTTGCTTCGCTATTAACTAAGTTTGGATGTACGGGTGATATAATGCACAACGCCTCAAAATTGAAAATCAGAGAAACGAGGTTCAATTCGAGTCGGATTCGTTATATTGGCATACGCACAAAAACTTTGGCTATACTATCTACTTATTCTCTCCTCAGGGATGTGTGTTGTGGTGCAGGGATGTGCGTTGTGGTGCAGGGGTGTGCGTTGTGGTGCAGGGGTGTGCATTGTGGTGCAGGGATGTGCGTTGTGGTGCAGGGATGTACGTTGTGGTGCAGGGGTGTGCATTGTGCTGCAGGGATGTGCTTTGTGGTGCAGGGATGTACGTTGTGATGCAATGGATATCGACTCGGAACGGCAAATCGGAGAGCCGAGTTCGAATTTCAGTTGAATTCATTGCATTCTTTTACACACAAATAAACTTGGGAACGGTATTAATCCGTCTCTTCTCACAAATTATGACTTAAATAATAGGACAGACTGGGTTCTATAGCCTTGGTTGGCAACCAGTCTACCGCAGAAAGCAGTGGCAACCTACTGCGGGATCTTCTGCCCAGACACTCATGTCTCTTTCAAGACATGATCTCTTAAAGCGTGTATCACGTATGGCACTTAATTGAATTTTCTCCTCAGCTATGGCTTTATAGTAATACTCCATTATTATCTCTTAAATCAATATTCTTACCGTTGCATTTATATACAAATCTTCGCCATATAAATAGCCATTGATTCAGCTTGTAGCTAAAACTAATTCTGACCTTGAAGACTAGACGACTAGAGAAACAGTAGTGAATACTTCTAGGTAATTATAGTTTTCTACATTTACTTCACTATTATTTCTCTTTTCAGGATTAGTGGTAACTACCAGTGTGCACACATCACAACAAAGTCGATGTTTAAAGTGGATCTATCGGCGTCATTCATCATCATTTATCCATCACACCCAATGGTGCATAGGGCAGCAATCATCATCATCGTCATCATCATTTATCCATCACACCCAATGGTGCATAGGGCAGCAATCATCATCATCGTCATCATCATTTATCCATCACACCCAATGGTGCATAGGGCAGCAATCATCATCATCGTCATCATCATTTATCCATCACACCCAATGGTGCATAGGGCAGCAATCATCATCATCGTCATCATCATTTATCCATCACACCCAATGGTGCATAGGGCAGCAATCATCATCATCGTCATCATCATTTATCCATCACACCCAATGGTGCATAGGGCAGCAATCATCATCATCGTCATCATCATTTATCCATCACATCCAGATGGTGCATAGGGCAGCAACTTTGTGTTGCTGTTTCTGTAACAAACTGTTTTTTACGGGGCAATGTTGTTAGCCCTGCACCCAAACCCCAAACCAGGATGACCGGTAGACCATTCTTGATCCTTACGTTTACAGCACCTGGTATTCCCAAATGGTCACCCATTTAAGTACTGACCAGGCTAGATTTTGCTTAACTTCTGTGATCGGACGGGAAACGGTGTATTCAACAAGATATAGCCGTAGACGGGTCTATCGGCGTACCGCACAAAAATTGACAATCCCCCTCAATACTTCCCCTTTTGCAACAAAGATTTGGGCAACATTCCTAGCTCTCTCCCGATCGAGTACTGCCACGAGAGAAAGCACCCTCGAGTTTAGGCATACCAATTCCAAGCAAGGTCAGGATTATTTTAGCCGATAGCTGTATCAACTGCTATTTAATGGTGGAGACTTGTATATGAATACAAAATTTAACATCTCCACATCTTTTCTGGTTTTAAATAACCTGAAATGTTTGATACACCGTAAAAATTAAATTAATTGATTAATCGGTTAAGTATTACCGACTTTACTTGAAAATAATGATCTGCGGAAACCATTGTTTGAAGGAGATATATATGTAAGCCTGTAAGTTTCAAAGCTGAAACAAAAAGGACATTGATATTTTCAATAGCACATCCTCTCTGAATTTCAGTTAAAAATTCTGTGATACGTCAGGAAGAAAGAGGTATTAGTGAATATGAGACTCTCAGGACATACTGAGAGCAAGAGAGACAGAAGGGATTTTCAAGTAATCTACCGAAAAAATTCGTGCAAGTGAGTGGCTAAATAGGGATAATTAATTGCTAAAAGTTAGCAAGAATAAGAATTTGGGGATAGGTACCATCGCCCACTGCATCAAAGAGAGATATATGATGACATTTTTTTTTGTTACTTCTTCATTACATTCTCCAAGAATTTATTTTCTTTCTTTCAAAGTAAAGAATTAGTTTCTGTGGCTTTGACAGAATTTATTTTCTTTCTTTCAATGTAAAAAATTCCTTTCTCTGCCTTTGACAGAATTTGTTTTCTTTCTTTCAAAGTAAAGAACTACTTTCTGTGCCTTTGACAGTATTCCTTAGAATTGATTGAATTGTTATTAAGGGTAATCTGATTGTATATGGACGTATGACTGAGTGGTTAGAATTTTTCTGACAATGAAGATCCGGTTGGAATCTCACCATGGTCAATTTGTCAGGAAGGTGAATTCTCGATGTTATCGGTTTGAAAGAGATGATTCCAGCATGCAGCACCTTTGGAAAATGCCTGAAAACCATACCACAGGTTGACCCATTCTTGTGAGTGAAACTGTGTAGACGAGACACTTTGGGAGTCGTTGATAGCTATACTGGCACGAAGTCATAGATCATTATGATCGCCGTTTTGAGCGTACTGGCTTTGTTCACAATGCTGATCACGCCAGATAATGCGCTCTTTCGTAGAAACTGTTCCTGGAAACATAGTTGCAGTATAAACCACAGGTGATCTATCTGAGCATTGAACAAATACTAATGTGCCAGAGCAAGTGATTGCAACGGGGATTAGCTAGCCGCCTCGAAAGACGGGCATTCTTGGATATGAGTAGCTTTTTTTTTCATCTGATTGTACAAAGCCTGATGAATACGACGGTTGAGTGGAAATGTCCCAGCGAATATTAAACTAATTTTGTGAGATCATCAAAGAAAACATTAATTTCTTTTCTGCCGTCTCTCTTTCTTTCTTTCTTTCTTTCTTTCTTTCTTTTCTTTTCTTTTCTTTTTTTCCACTTCGCTTTCTTGTTCCTTTCTGTTCTATTGCTTCTGCTACGTACGCATTCTTCTCTCTTTCAGTTCAGTTAAGTGCCATACGTGATACACGCTTGGGCGATCATGTCTCGAACGTGACATGACTGACTGGGCAGAACATTTTTCCGCAGTAGGCTGCCATTGTTTTCTGTGGTAGATTGGTTGCTAGCCAAGGCTAGAGAACCCAATCAGTTCTGTTATTTAACCCATAACTGGAGGGAAGAGACGGAATAATACCTTTACTAAGGGTATTTGTGCGTAAGTGAATGCAAGAATTTCAACCGGAATTCGAACTCGGCTCCCCAATTTTGCGTTCCAAACCAATATCTACTGCAGAACAACGCATATCCAACTCACATCTCTCTTTCAGTTTTATTTTTAACTAGCTGTATATCTGGGCGTTGCTCGGGTTTTATTAGTCGTTATGTTGAAATGGTAAGGTCAAGTTCTTATTCAAAATGCATCAGTCTGAGGTTGCCGTGACGTGTAAGTTAAAAAAATTCAAAGTAAGTATTGGTTTTTGTTGTCTTTGTAAAACGGGATTCATGGTTGGTTAGTTTTGCCAATAAACGGGAATGATGTATGTACAATTAGAAGAGCGGTAAGCGGGCGTTACAGGAGCCTTTAATGTAATGTGATACAGAAGAAGTGAATACATTGTCCCTGCAACGTCGGAGGGGTTGACACCTTGTAGAAAAAGTGAAATTACTATGGCATATGATAAGGCAAAAAATACAAAAAAAAACAATTTGTTGAAATACAACAAAGCGTTTCGGAGAAATAAACAGTCGCAAAAAGCAAAATTTTTCGTTAATTCTTGCCGCACCCTGTGTGTCAATTGAGATTTTTGTTCGTATATCAAGGCATTAAACGTTGATCTACCAGTGACTCGATTTTGGTTGAGCTTGAGTGAAGCGTCTTGGAGAAATGCATAAAATTGCGCAAAAGACCACATTATGTTTGTCGTTGATTTTTCACGAATCCTGAACGTGGATTCGAAAAACTTTGTGTACATAAATGTTCGGACCTTGATCTACAAGTTAGCCGATTTTGGTTGAATCCGTATAAGGCCTCTCGGAGGAGAAGAGTTCGTAAATTCTAAGCATTTCGATAATTTCTGCCATACCTTGTAAATCCATTCAAAAATTTTTGCGTATATCAATGATTCGTGCTATGATCGACAAGTGACCCACTTTTGTTTGAAATTGGACCATGTGTTTCGGAGGGATAGAGTTCGTTAGAATGGAGACCCACAAACACACGCGCACACTTATATATATAGAGATTTAAAAGTCATATCTTCTTCTTCTTCTTCTTTCAGGACGTAGGCGATCATGGCCTTCCACGTCTCCCTATCCGTGGTGGCTCTTAGCACGCTTTCTTCTGTAACATCTCGCAGCACCAGTTCTGTCATCAACCTGCTCAGGCCCTTTAAATATGCTATCCGCTGCTTTCCTCTGTCTCTTTTTCTCTCTATCTGGCCTGTTAGTATCAGGTTCTCCAAGCCCTCCTTCCTCATTGCATGTTCCATGAACTTCAGTTGTCTCTTCCTGATTCTCACTATTAATTTCCTTTTCGTTTCCATTCTTTCCAAAACCTCGTCATTGCTCACATGCTCGGTTCATGATATCCGCAGCATCCTTCTGTAGAACCATGATTCAGTTGCTTCAAGTTTTTTTCCTTTCATCTTGATATTATCCAACATTCACTGACGTATTGAAGAACTGACATCATATAGCAATCTAGTATTCCCTTCTTTGTTTCTAGTGAAAGTTTCCTGTGACTTAATACTTTACTCAGCCTCTGGAACGCGTCATTCGCCATGCCAATTCGCCTTTGGATCTCTGTCTCGTACTTTCCGTTTTCAGTTAGAACACTTCCCAGATATTTAAATTTTTGTACCTTCTTGATTTTAATATCCCCCAACTGAATTTGGCATTTCGCGTTGCTCTTTTTGCTAATGACCATGTATTCGGTTTTCTTGCAATCCTTTCTTGTTACTCTCTTCAGCTACCTTCTGTAGGAGGTCTTGTAGTTTCCTTTTTGCGTCCGCTATCAGCACTGTATCGTCTTCTTATCTTATGTTGTTCAGATTGTGGCCTACGATGACAAATCTAGACATAACATCTAGGGTCCTCAAAATATTCTCGCTGTACAAGTTGAAAAGATCCGGTGAAAAGACACATCCTTGTCTTACGCCCCTTTCTATCTTTCTATATCTGCTGAATTCGTTACCTGTCCGAATGCGAGCGGTTTGCTGCCAGTGGAGCTTCTTGATTACTCTTAGGCCTTTTCCAAATATGTCGAGGCTGCCGAGCATCTTCATCAATTCTTTGTGGCGTATTTTGTCAAACGCCTTTGTATAATCGATAAAACATAGGTACAAGTCCTTCTTCATTTGTATTGCCCTTTCGGAGAGCATCCTAATCATAAACATAACGTTCCTTGTTCCAATGTCTTTGAAGAAACCGCACTGTCCTTGTCCTATTTCTGGCCTGATTCTGCTTCTCGCTCTATTCATCAGGGCTCGGACGATAAGTTTTGTTATATGGCTCATTAAACTGATGGTTCTGTGGGTTTGCACTAGTTTGTCCCTGGATTCTTAGGCAGTCCTATGAAGATCGATTTGCTGAGGTCATCTGGAATTACACCGCTATTAAAATATTCATTTATTATTGCTGTAATTTTCTCTATGCCAAATTCTTCCAGGACTATCAGCAGCTCTATTACTATGCCGTCTGATCCAACTGCTTTGTTTCTATTCAGTTTGGCTACAGCAGATTCCACTTCAGACTTTAATATTTCCGGTCCGTCCTCATCTTTGTGTATTATCGGTTGCTGTCTTCTCAGGTGTTAATGGACGTAAAAGAGAATATGAAGGCTTTTAAAGAACTGGCAATTATCTCTTAAATGGAAAAAAAGAGATCAACCTCTACTCCTCTCTTTCTTTTCTTTTCTGTCTCCTTCTCTAGTTTTTCCTTTCGATCGAATCAATTTATTTTCTGCTTTTTTTGCTCTAGGTATCTATATACAATTCCCACTCTCTATCTTCCATTTTTCCTTTTTCCTCTTTTTCTTTTTCTCTCTCTCTCTCTCTCTCTCTCTCTCTCTCTCTCTTCTTTTACTACTTTCTGTTTTCTTTCTTACTCGCTTTTCAAACTTTCTCTTTGGTCTCTCTTTTCATTGTCCTTTCAACATATCACTATTTTCATTCTTCTAGTAATCTCTCTCTCTCTCTCTCTCTCTCTCTCTCTCTCTCTTCCTTGTTTTCTTTTATTTTCTACTTCTCTTTCTGGTTTTCTCTGGATTACCTTTTTTTTTCTACTATTCTCTTAATTTATCTTTCTCCTTCTCTCATCTTTTGCTTCTTTTCCCTTCCACCGCACTAACTATTCTCCTCTTCCTTCTTTCTCTCTTCTTCTTCCCTCTTTTTCCCGAATTCACTCATCTAGCTCTATTCCCTTTTCAACCTCTTTCTTTTCTTCTCCTTTCTGTTTCCCACTCTCTTTTTATTCTGATCTCACTCTTAACCAATCACTCTTATAGTTTTCAATCTCTCTCTTCTCTTTTTTTTTCTTCCTCGGTCTTCTCATCTCCTCTTTCCTTTTGTTTTTCTATTTTACCCACTCTCTCTTCTTTTATTATCCCACTCTTCCCCTTTTCTCTGTACGCCTATTTCTCTCTCACTTTTTCTCTTTCTCTCTCTCTCTTTCTCTCTCTTTGTATTCACTTTTCTCACACAACGTTTTTCCCTCCTCTCTTTACCGTTCCTTTCCTCTTATCTCACTCTTCTCGCATTCACTTTCTCTTACCCCTTTAACGTTTTCCTATTCTTTTCCTTTCTTTCTGTCTCCCTCCCTCCTTATCCTTCTGCATTTTTATACTTTTTCTCTATGATTTTATCTTATCTTTCTTCGTCTATTTTCTGTTTTTATTTCTGTATTCTCACCCTAAATATTATATTTTTTGTGTATCCAAAATGGCGTCTGTTTTATTGTCGAGGATTCTTATTAAGAATCGAAATAGTTTTACTCCACATTGTGCCGGGATGGACAATAAACAAAGACTACAATGAAAGTCAAAGACAGAAAAAAAGTATTGATAAATGAGAAAGAATTATAAAATGCTTCTGTTTTTTATTAAACCTGCAAGAGTTCCAGTGTTTATTTCATTTTTCTTAATATAATTTAGTCAATATAACAACAACGCGTGAAATAGTCATAAAATATTTTTATGGCATTGACTGGAAGTGGCTCAGATGAAAAGGAACGGTAAGTAACATAGTTGAGAGTATCCAAGTTTTTGAATTTGTTGATTGTCACTGAGTGCTCTATATTTGTGACTGAGGAAAATGGTTTCAAATTGAGATAGATAGATAGATAGATAGATAGATAGATAGATAGATAGATATGAACAGAAAACAAACAAAAATTAAGCTCAAACACATTTTACATAAATAAAGCTATACTTATGTGAATAATTCTTTTTTTTTTTTTTTTTTTTTTTAGCAAGAGCTGCCAGGAAGGCATTTAATGAGTCTATCGGAACCTTTTCCGATCAATTCGTGGGCTCCAACTACAACTAGAATTATTGATATCCTCATGTCGCACATGCTTGAGATTTCCACTTCAAGATCCTCGTATTTTGATAGATTTTTTTTTAAGATCTTCAAAGATATATTACATTCTGCAGGGATCAACATGTCAATAAGAAAGCACCGTCTTTTTTTTTGTGGTCTTTGATCACGATGACCGGGCGGTTAACATTGATTGTGTGAATTGTAAAATCCCATAAAAATTGTTGCAGGTTTGATTCTCTAAAACTGGGTCTTGGTGATGTTCATACCAATTGTTTGAAGTTTCTTTCCGATCAAAATTGTATATTTTGCAGTTCAGATATACAGTACTGTGCAAAAGTATTAGGACTATTTTATTTTTTATGAACCATCAAAATAAAGTTTAAAATCATCGTGTCCTAATACTTTTGCGCACTACCGGTAGTGTTCCAAAGTATTAGGACAGGGGTGATTTTCCTAAAAACCTCACTGAATTTCAATACAGAGGGGAAAGCTAAGTAAATGTGTTTGATGTATGTGAGTGTATATATATGTGTATGTGTGTCTGTGTGTGTGTATTTGAGTAACAAGATCTGTATAAAAAAATTCCAAAGGATGAGATGCTATACAATCACATATTTAATTGCATTCACTGCATAGAGAGAACACTACGCAAGATGTAAAGGGTAACCATGAAAAGGATTTTTTGAAATGTCCATATGTTAGAATACCGGAGATTCGATCCACATATTTGTTTTGCCTCTTTTGTTATCATTCCCAAGACCCCAAGTTATCATTCTTAAAAACCCAAGTTATCATTCCCAAGACCTCACGTTATCATTCATAAGACCCCACGTTATCATTCCCAGGACCCCAAGTTATCATTCCCAAAACCCTAAGTTATCATTCCCAAGACCCCAAGTTATCATTCTTAAGAACCCAAGTTATCATTCCCAAGACCCTAAGTTATCATTCTTAATATCCTAACTTATCATTCCCAAGACCTCACGTTATCATTCATAAGACCCCAAGTTATTATTCCCAAGACTCCAAGTTATCATTCTTAAAACCCCAAGTTATCATTCCGAAGATACCAAGATAATGTCTTATGTCTTCTGATGCCACATCCTACAGATTTCCATCCCAAGACCCTTCCATTTACTGGGCTTCTCAAACATCTTCACAGATGTGTTTTTCTTGTCTGGTAATGCAACGCCCGTCAGCAGACACGTTTTGCAATATTTATACATCATGTTGGTTGATTTGCCTGGACGTTCCTGGTCCTGGCTATGACGATAACCAGAATCCGACAGCAAGTGTGAGAAGTGTGGAACTATTTCTTATTTGCTGTTGTTCCCAGTTCCACCCTGTCCCGGCTCTTACTTACAAGCAAATAACTCCAAAATTGGGATAAAAAAACTATAAAAGTATAGAAATATATTTTTTGATAAAAATATCAGAAATACGTTTTAAGAAGGACAAATATAATCAGCAATACATTTGAATCGTCTAAACAAAAAAACGTCAATGTAATATGATTCACAAACCGATTTGTTTACAAAGAATATATATTCTATTCATACGAATCTATTGTAAAAATCTTGATATGCCGTAAGAAAAATAAATGAATATAACCAAAAAAACTGGACTTGTCTCAATGAATTTACCATTAATGCCATTAAGATTTTAAAATAAACCACCTACATTTCTTTCTGTATCCCATTGATCAGAAGTTCCACTCGACCAACTTCTTTCTGAGAATCACAGCTTTCTGGAACTGACTCCCAAGAAGATGCTTCCATGATCACTACAATCTTAACTTGTTCAAGTCTAGGTTTAACCACTTATCTTCCCCGACTCAAATCCGCATAAACTTACCTCTTTTTTTTTTAATCTTTTACCTCTTGTAACCCTTCTATCTAGAGTGCCCCTCGGGCCTTGTACAGAGTGATCTTCACTCTAAAGAAAATTCTTCATCACTTATGCTAAAACTTATTGAGACTTACTTTAGAGAAGCGTAAAACAGGAAGTTGTAGAGAGTCATAACCCTGACAAGGCGAGGGAAGCAGCCAGAAGTAATTAGACTGAGTCATTAATGATTTCCGTTTGTACGAATCATATATACTGCCGCTGAATTTTGGACACACGGCCACGAGGAACACGTATATATAAAAATATAATCTTTTACATTTATTCTTCGACGGTGACGTTTTTTGTGGAGCAGGGAAGTACCCGGAGAGAGTTTGCACATTACGAAAGAGCCGTCGGTAGTCGTTAGCCCGTCTCTGTCCAAAAAATTTAATATAATATTAAAACTCTAACGCATTTTTGCTTTCTCGGGTTGTCGCTTTGTTGACATCATCTACGGCCGGATATATCAGTCACCCAACCATGTCCTTTGTTGATCTCACCTACGACCGGATATATCTGTCAATTACTTCTATCGTTCACGGTTATATATTACAACCACTTGTAATGACAAGCGTATCATTCTAACCACTAATCATTAGAGCAGATCGATTTTAGAAACGTGGTATTGCATTCAATTTTAAAGTTAACGTTTGACATGATAAATAGTAAATGCTAAATATCTAAACTTATTCATAAATGGAACTTTGTCTGTTTGTGTATTTGTGTGTGTCCGTTACCTAATGACTCCGAAACGGTGGAACCAATTTTCTTGAAAATTTACACAGTTGTACTCTAAGCGAGTGTTCATAGATAGGTTTTGTGTCGAGGTACCCCAAATAAATATCGAAAATGGATAATCGAATAAATCGGGTTATAGAAGGAATGGTCCGATTTTAATCAAATTTAATACACTCATAGACAAAGACATAAGAAACGATATTCAGAAGTTTCAAGGTTGCAATTCATATAATAGTAAAGAAAATCGATGATATATATATATATATATATATATATATATATATATATAAGGCAAAATGTTTGTGTGTGTGTCTGTTTATCTGCCTGTATGTCTGTACTTTTTTCAGCCCTTTCATTTTAGTTTTTGTTTCGGGTTTGGCTCTAAGTCGGTATAATTGTAGTTCTTAGTCGCAGCCATGATGCCATTTACTCAGAGGACTTATTTAGCCTTCAAAATTCAGTTTACGACCGCAAAAACTTATTTGATATCGATACCAAGAAATCAAAATTTGACTTACATTCATTCATTTTTCTTTCAGTCTACGGTTTTGCTTTAACTGGAAACAACTATTGCTTTTAGTCTTTCGTGTCAACATCTAAAGAGTCTGAGCTCCAGGACCATGGATTAGTTTTAAAGCTTTCATTACGCTCGAGCAACGCCGGGCTATACTGCTAGTCTTTTTCTAAATCGTTATCGTTTTCTGAGAAGACGAGTATGAAGGTTATTTCAGATTTAAATCATAGCGTTCGAATTTCATTCACGTGATAAAATGAAAGCTTTCTAGCACAACTTTATAAAATTTATAATTTAATGAAGCTTTACAAATGGCACAAAACTTCATTAGCAAATTTTCTTCAAAGGAAAGTTATACTGAACAATTTAGCAACAGTATGAGGCAATATGTTATACAGTGATATGTTTTAGCGTGATTGTCAATAAACAATGCAAATTTAAAACATTTTGTTTCATAATTTATTCCCAGTAGTATTATGGTGCTATATATAATCCTATCTATTTAATTTTTTTTTTGTTTTTATTAATTAATATCTAACAAATAATTTAAGAATTCTTATTCAATGAGTAGCCATTTTTGTAATTTGTTACAATTTTTTTTTACAGCTTTAACTCATGGAATACAGTAAAAATTTGCTTATTCGTCTTGTGATAACTTATATTTAGTATTCTGGTTTTGATTTATTTTTCATTCAATGTCAGTTAAGTGCCATACGTGATACACGCTTTGGGCGATCATGTCTCGAAAGAGACCTGACTGACTAGGCAGAAGATCATCCTGCAGTAGGTTGTCATTACTTTCTGTGGTAACTAAGGCTGTATAACCCAATCTGTCCTGTTATTTAACCCATAACTGGAGAGAAAAGACGGATTGATACCTTTCCCCAAGGGTATTTGTGCGTATGTGAATGCAAGGA
Source organism: Ascarosepion bandense (assembly GCA_037127315.1). Classification (NCBI taxonomy): domain Eukaryota; kingdom Metazoa; phylum Mollusca; class Cephalopoda; order Sepiida; family Sepiidae; genus Ascarosepion; species Ascarosepion bandense. Next base: position 1,465,359 of record JBBBDQ010000732.1, read on the forward strand.
ATTAATTCAAATGGAATTCGAACTCGGCTTATTACTTATATATATATATATATATAATCGATTTTCTGTACTATTATATGAATTGCAACCTTGAAATTTCTGAATATCGTTTCTTATGTCTTTGTCTATGAGTGTATCAAATTTGATTAAAATCGGACCACTCCTTCTATAACCCGATTTATTCGATTATTGATTTTCGATATTTACTGGGAGTACCTCTACACAAAACCTATCTAAGAACAATCGCAGACGCTTAGAGTACAACTGTGTAAATTTTCAAGAAAATTGGTTCAACCGTTTCGGAGTCATTAGGTAACGGACACACACAAATTCTGCAGTGGACTTGGTGCCAAGCAAAACTATCGAACCCAATCTGTTTTGCTTTTTAGGCCATAGCTGAAGGGAGAAGAGACGGATTAATACCTTTTCCCAAGGAGGTTTCGCAAAAGCGAATGCAACTAATTCAACTGGAATTCTAACTCAGCCCTTTCGAGCCAATATTCGCTGCACCACAACGCAGTATCCTCCAAGAATAGAGTTATTCTGTCATATTTGTGTTATAGCTGCTCAAACTGCACTCAGTCATTTTTAGTTCAAAAGTGTCTCTTAATCCATGCAGACGAGAAACTGTTCTCCACTTTTCTCTCTCTCTCAGGCGTGGGTACCTCGCCGTGGTGTAATGGTTAGCAAGCGTATCTCGCTAGAACCTCTTACAACTGGGTAGTGAGTTAGGTCCTCACTGAGTACTTTATACTTTCGGCCTTGTACCACATCTTAGAAAATCAATTCTCTTTCTCTCTCTCTCTCTCCTTCTCTCTTAGATGTGATGTGACAAACATCTCGCTGCTCTATCTCTGCTTTCACAGAAATTTCTCGGAAGAATTAAGTTCATTTCTTCCGCCATTTCTAACCCTTCATGTTAAGGACCCGCTACGCTACTTATCCGGCAGCGAACCACCCACATCTCCTATGTATTCCACTGGTGAGAAGTAAAATCGTCTTCCTGCCACCCACTGCCCTGTGGAACCGTATTTGGGCATCTCGGCGTAAGGTAATGCTCAGCAAATGTGTCTCGCTTCAATCATTATGATTGAGTAGTGAAATCGATCCTCACTGGGTGTCCCATACTTTCGGTCGTATGTGAAATCTAAGCTGTGCTTAGAAAATTACCTCTGAAGAACCGCCTATGATTCTCCGATCACTATAATTTTAACCTGTTGATATCTATAGTTAACCGTTAGCTTCCTCTTCAAACCGTACAAACTGTCTTCTAACCGTAAACCCTTATTTGAGTGACCCTCGCGCCTTGTACAGGTTGACGCATACCGTAAAAAACTGATGGCAAAGCATGTATGGTTGAAGGAGTTTTAAAGGAGTCTCTTAAATCATGAGAAGATCAAAATTTGTGGAGAGCCACAATCCTGAGAGGGCTTGTCACGTGAAAGAAGACTTCTGTCACTTTTCAATCTGACTTTATGCCATTACGGAAATGAGGGTATCGCATTTCTTTTCTTTTCTTTTTTTTGCCTCATTTTGTTTGTTGTTTGCTTTTGATGCTGACATCAAAAGCGAAAGAAAAGTTTACGTAAAGATATCAATTTAAAATTTGGCGGGGATTTTGGATTAAAAAGAAAACGACTTGCCAGTGGAACAGCAACGGAGACAGCGGTGAAAACATTACAACTCAGATCGTATACGCATTCGATATTCTCAGGTGAGTCGGGCTCGGGTGATAAGAAGGGTCGAATGCGAACCACATGAAAGAGTGAGGAAAGAAACCCACCCATCGTTTTTCTATCAAAAGAACATACATACCCACAACCATTTACACACGCATAAATATATGTACACTCAAATACAGACACACACACACACACACACTATCTGTCTCTCTTTTCTCTCTCTGTCTCTCTCTCTCTCTCACACATACACATACAATGACACATACCCATACAAAGATAAACATATACACACTTACACAGATATAAGCAGAACACAAACGTTATTTTAGATCATTCTTCGTCTTTTATTTGCCATGTCCTTTCAGGACGTAGACGATCATGGTTTTCCGCATCTCCCTATCCCTGGTGGCTGTTAGCACGCTTTCTCCTGTTGCACCGTGCAGCCCTCGTTCCGTCATCCACCTCATCAGGTCCTTCAAATATGTTATATAATAATCATATTAAATCATCGGGCATGAAATAATATCCCAAAATGATTAAAACAAGTTCAGAGAGTTCGTTTCTCACTCAAAAGTTATACGGTTATATTCAACATGAATAAAAAGATATGTTTTAAGGTACTTAGGTTAGGAGTTGAATAGAGTTCTTTGAAATTCACCCTCAGCGTGTAATTTGACATCGGGATTATTCAGACGCGTGGGACTCACACAGACACACACTCTCTCTCTGTCTCTCTCTGTCTCTGTCTCTGTCTGTCTCTCTCTCTCTCTCTCTCTCTCTCTGCTTGATTCAACTTTCTCTGACTATTTATATAAAAACAAAGATTTGTCATTGGTCGTTAATTTTCTCAGTTTGTAAGCCACTTCCTTTTTCGATTAGTCAAAATAAATTTTTACATTGGCTTGCTAGACTTTGCCTTAGTCTTTTCTTCAGCCCAGAGCCAATACCTTTTTCTATTGGTCAAAATATTGGTTAAAATAAATTTCGCACAGACTGGTGAATTTAAAAATAGTGAAGAAAAATAGTTATTTTTATTTTGTATTCATCATAATGGCAATGGGATAAGCCCTTTTAAAAATAATGCGTAAATTTTGCTTTTCTTAAGATATCCTTAATGAACACTTTTGGTTAGAATACGTGCGAAATTTATCTCCCTCCACCCTCCCTATTACTTTCAAAATTCTTGTCACTGAAAATTACCAAACTGATTTAACTTCACATTCTGGGTCCGTTAAACCCAGTTGAGAATATGTCACTTAGGACATCACCTGACTCCATAGTCCGTGATCAGGAAGACGCCCTCCCTAGTTTCAATGTCTTGGTAACGGATCTGCATTTTGCCCGCTTTACCTCTCCATCAGCACATAATATATGTCCTTTAGTTTGGTACCCCTGGCCAAAAGAAGGTTCAATGTTTGTAAAACTTTTACGTAAATAAATTAACTCAATTACTAAGCGATGTGAGTAGAGGAGCGTGTTGTGTAATGAATAGCGCCCTGCTTATGAGACATTACAGAGCCGAGTTCGAATTCTAGTCTGTTTAGTTACATTCAGTTATGTGCTAATACCCTTGGGAACGGGATAAATCCATCTCTTCTCTTTCAAGATATGGGTTAAATAGAACTTGTATCTGGAAAATCTTTGTTATTCTACCAAAATAGTTATTTCATAAAATACGTCTAATAGATTTGCAAAATCACACCTGAGCGCTGAGGTGGCGTTGACAGCAAGAAGGCGCAGAAGCCGCGCAAGTTAAGGGGTTAATAAATAAAGTTGTTTCAAAGGCGTACAAAGAGGGAGTAAGACGGGAATTTTATGAGGTAATGTCGAATGGATAGCGGTTGAAACTTGGAGAGGTTCAGTCAGTTATGTGCCATGCGCGATACACGCTTGGGCGATCATGTCTCGAAAGAGATATGACTGACTGGGCAGAAGATTATCCCGCAGTAGGTTGCTATTGCTTTCTGCGGTAGACTGGTTGCCGACCAAGGCTATAGAACCCAGTCTGTCCTGTTATTTAACCCATAACTGGAGGGAATAGACGGATTTCCCAAGGGTATTTGCGCGTAAGTGAATGCAATGAATTCAACTGGAATTCGAACCCGGTTCCCCGATTTCTCGTTCCGAGCCGATATCCACTGCGCCACAACGCACATCCTTTGGAGAGGTTAAGATTATTAAAAAGCGTTCTGTCGGGACTCTGTTCCACAATGTATTATCCCTGAGGAAATATAGCTGCCTAAATGGAACTTACCCGTCATGAATGGAATATGAATGTGTCGACTTGGTGTACGTGGACTAGCAGATCCTGGCTGGGAAGTTCTGGACTGACAGAACGACGGAATATATTCAGACATTAACAACAATACTTCATAAACTCAATCAACCATGGTTAATACTCTAAAAATAGAAAATATCTTTATCATGTAAGGAATAGTTTATTAAAATTTGCACGTGTCTGTATCTATATAGATATATGGATATATGCGTCTGTTCGTGTGTACCAGCGTACAAATACAGGCATATGTACCTAAATTCAAACATTAGTAAATAAAAAAATTATAAATCTAACCTTCTACAATTAATACTTTAATAGGACTTGAGATACCACCAAACCAAATAAGAAAATAATAGCCAACTCAGTCAGTCAGTCGGTTAAGTGCGATACGTGATACACGCTTTGGGCGATCATGTCTCGAAAGAGACAAGACTGACTATACAAAAGATAATCCCGCAGTAGTTTGCCATTGCTTTCTACGGTAGACTGTTTGCCAACTAAGTCTATAGAACCCGATCAGTCTTATTATTTAAACCATAACTGGCGGGAAGAGACAAATTAATATCTTTCCCAAGTAAGTGAATGCAAGGGACTCAACTGGAATTCAAACTCGTCTACCCCGGTTTGTCGTCCCGAGTCGATATCCACGGTACCAGAACGCACATCTTGCAATTGCCAAGTA
>JBBBDQ010000732.1:1472500-1590000 GCA_037127315.1 Ascarosepion bandense
TAATACCCCCCCCCCCAAAAAAAAACTGGATAATCATAACTTACAAATTAAAACGATAGATCTAGAAAGAATATGAATTTAAGAAAAGAAAGTGTTTATATAAAATAATTTCATTATATGTTTATTAAGAAGAAATGAAACAATTATTTTTTAGGAACTTTAACTTTAGATTGTGTATTTATTCGTTAAGCAGTCAAATTCGACCCATTATACCTTAAAACATCAAAACCTCAGCCTCTATTCCTTAAAACAGCTAAACTTGACGCTTTATTTCTCAAAACAGTCAAACTTGACACTTTATTCTTTTATACCACCAAACTAGAACATTTATATTTTAAATAGCTAAAACTGTCACTTTATTTCTTTAAATAGCCTAAGTTAATCTTTTATTCACTAAAACAACACCAACAAATCCTTTATTCATTAATACAGCTAATTTTGACCCTTTGTTTTTTTTAACATAGCCAAACCTTTTTTCTGTAGTGCGTAATATAAATTAAAAGTAATAAAAATTGGTCAAGTATATTCGCTAACCACTTAGTCTTTACGATCTTAAACATCTGATCAATATTTTCTGAGAACTTTGCTTTTTATTCTGTTCCAGCAAGTCTGTTCCAACAAGTTCCTATAATATTCAAGTCAGGTGTTCGGCTTGGCCAATTTTCAAAATATACAGCGCCACTTTTCTTTTAAATAATTTATAGTCGGCTACGAAGTATGACAGCTTTCATCATCCTGTTGAAAGCTAAACAAATTTATTACATATTTGGGGTATGCTTTCATCGAGTACATACCTTGATAGTATTTCGAACTGACCATTATGACGCTGTTCAGTTATTCTTGAATTGATCCCCATTCTGCATTTACAATGCTGACAGTATTTTCTTCTCTAACTCGTGAATTCGGAATCAAGGTATGCCATGTTAATGCACTTTATTAGCTTTACCCTCATGTTTTTATAATTCCTTGGGGCTAGTTGTGAGCGGTTAGTCTTCCGGGGCCCAACCAATTTCCTAAGGTTCGCTTTTGTATCCGAATTTCTTTTCACTATACATAAATGATATGCTGAATAATAAACTTATTTGTGAATATCTAGGATGTACGTTATGAGGAAGTGGATATCAGCTCGTTACGAGAAATCGGTGAACCGAGTTCGAATTCCAGTTGAATTCCTTACATTCACTTACCTGCAAATACTCTTTTCTTCCTACAGCTATGGGTTAAATGGCAGAACATATTGCGTTCTATAGCTTTGGATTGCAACCAGTCTATCGCAGAAAGTAATGGCAACCTACTGCGGCGAAATATTCTGCCCAGTCAGTCATGTCTCTTTCGAGACATGACCGCCCAAGCGGGTATTACGTATGGCATTTAACTGACTGACTGACTGATTAGGCCAATGATACGACAGTATATGGGTGCACCTACAATATTCTCAATGACCAGATTTTCTGGCTTAGCAACAACAACTCAGTGAGGAGGCGGGAAATGTGCTGATTCATGCAATGTCATGCAAAACAAAATCCGAAGGCGAATTGGCATGGCGAAGGAAGTATTCCAGAAGTTGAAACAGGAAATTTTCACTAGAAACAAAGGGGATCAATTCCATATTACAATATAGTTTTTATACAATTATATTTTGAGATCCAAAAGCATAAGGATGCATTCCAGAAGTTGAGTAAAGTATTAAGAAACAGGACAATTTCATTAGAAACAAAGAAGAGAGTACTGGTTTACTATGTGATGTCAGTTCTTCAATATTGCAGTGAATGCTGGACAATATCATCAAAGATGAAGGAAAAACTTGAAGCAACTGAAATGTGGTTCTACAGAAGCATACTGGATATAAAGTAGGGGATCAATTCCATATTACAATCAATATATAAACGGACCCATCACTTTGTGGTCACAGCAGTTTCTATACATTTATATTCCTGAGATATAAAAGCACAAGGATGCATTCCAGAGTAGACTATTAAGAAACAGGACAATTTCGCAAGAAACAAAGAAGAGAGTACTAGATTGCAATGTTATGTCAGTTTTTCAATATGGCAGTGAATGTTGGACAATCTCATCGAAGATGAAGGAAAAACTTGAAGTAACTGAGTAACTGAAATGTGGTTCTACAGAAGGATGCTGCGAATATCATGGATCGAGCATGTGAGCAATGACGAGGTTTTGAAAAGAATGGAAACGAAAAAAAATGAATACTGAGCATCAGGAAGAGACAGCTAAAGTTCCTGGGACATGCAATGAGGATGGAGGGCTTGGAGAACCTGATACTAACAGGCCAGATAGAGGGATAAAGAGACAGGAAAAAGCAGCGGATAACATATTTGAAGGACCTGATCAGGTGGATAACAGAACGAAACGAGGCTTGCATGGTGTAACTGGAGAAAGCGTGCCAAGAGCCACCAGGAATAGGGAGACGTGGAAAGCCATGATCGTCTATGTCCTGATAGGACATGGCACATAGGAGAAGAAAAAACCCACCTTGCTAGATATATTGTAATAAACCCCCTTCATTCCTTATGTGTGTCCAAGCCGCATGCACCCTAGGTGGGTTGAGCTAGCTTCATCCTCGACAGAGAAAGTTTCATTGGGACTTGTTTAAGGGTCCCAAGTCCTAACCTGTCATTTAACCCATAACTGGAGAGTGAAGGGACGGTTGGTTGGTTGGTTGGTTGCTTGGTTATTTTGTTTTTATGGCATATCAACCTCGGCGGGTCATTTATTGCCAACTAAATTTTATTTATTTATTGCTGGTAATATCTTTTTCTTTCAACAATTTATTGCTTTTATATATATATATATATATATATATATATATATATATATATATATATATATATATATATTGTGTTTAGTAACACTTTTTTCTTTTCGAGTATCAAGATTCACTGGGATTTTTGTTTTTAAGGGCAGGGTCCCCAAGTCCTACCCTGTTATTTAACCCATAACTGGAGAGAAGGGACGGATTAATACCTTTCCCAAGGGTATTAGCGCGTAAGTGAATGCAGGGCATTCAACTTGGAATTCGAAATCGGCTCACCGATTTCTCTTTCCGATCCGACATCCACTGCACCACAACGCACATCCGTCCATAAACGCTTACAGCACCTGGTATTCCCAAGCGGTCACCCCTCTAAGTCCTGACCAGGCTCAACGTTGCTTAACTTCGGTGATCGAACGAGAACCGGTTTATTCAACGTGATATGACCATAAGCCTCATTCGCTTTGCCTTCCACTGTTGAGATGTAAGTTCCACTCGAGCAATTACTTCACACGAACCGATATTTTGTGAAACCGAATGTAAAGACAATGCTTCTGCAATGACTACAATCTTAGTCTGTCACAATCTGCCGTTAACTGGTATCTTCCTCACATATAAACCATGCTTCTTAGTCTGTAACCCTCTATTTCAACTGGCTTTCGGGCCTTGTACAGTTAATGTAGTTCGTCTGAACAGTCTATGAAAACAGCGATAGAGAATTTTGCGACGTTTTTTTTGTGAGATTTTGATTGTACTCATGGAAAATAATTCACCACCCACAAGAACATCGCTGCGCTTTTCGACTGATTCGGGTCGGAAAATGAAAACCAAACAGCTGCTACCCATATATGCCAACAGTACTTTTGTTAAAATTAGGTCAGTATTTTTCTATATTTCTGAAATGAGGTAGTATTTACACTATTTGCATTATTCGGACTATTTTCAGTAATATGGAGTACCAGAGAAAATCATTAGAGTCAAAAATTGCAATGTGAGCTCTGGTAAAAATGCCAGAAAAAACCATTAAAATCAAAAATTTCAATATGAGCTCTAGTCAAAAATGCTAGAGAAAAACATTAACATAAAAAATTTCACTATGAACTCTGGTAAAAACACAAGAGAAAACCATTAACGCCAAATATACTAGAGAAAACTATTAACATCAAAACTTGCAATATGAATTCTTGTAAAAAATGGTTACTGTTGTATCGTGGAATGAAGAGATACACAGTAAAATTATAACCAGAGTGGTACAACCATGAGGTATATACAATATTTATAGTCTCTCGCAGTAGTAGGTGTTACTTCACGAGGTCCGTGATAATGACAACCCCTAAAAGTACATTTGGAATTATCTAGTATAGCTTTATATAGAATATATTATAATATAGTATTGTATAGCAACATTGTGCTTCTCGTGTTACATCCAACAGTTTGCACTGAATGACATGGTCAACTCTTTATAGAACATTCAATTTCAAAATTTAATTTTCTTACGAGTTCGGTGGTTATAAATAAGTTATTTTGCTTCCACAGTTAAATGAACGGTAGATGAAATACAGTTTTCGTGGATATAAACGTTTGTAGGGACATCATTACGAGAGGATATTGATATTTCTGTTTTATGTCGAAGTTTTTAATTATATTTTTAAATAAAGTTTGATTTAAGAAATGTTACGATATTATTTTATTTTATTTTAATTATTTCACCCCAAGCAAAGCGGGATCACCCCCATTGCGCGTGTAACGGTTAGAGTAAGAGAAAATATGAGTAGGTTTTGTTAATATTGTCGTCACTTCTTCAATATTCAAAACATAGAAAATGAACGAAAGTAGTGGTTTTTATGTGACTTTAATTCGCTTTTAACATTCTGGGTATACCCACATCTATTGAACAGGTGAAGAGGCTCATCCCTTGTTTCCTGTTTAGGATGCGGTTTCCGGTTTTTTCTTTTCCAATCTTTTCACTCTTCTTTTATTTTATTTTTTTCAATTGGAGTAGATAGACTAAACTATCGCCCGGTTCACACTCCACCCACGTCTATTGAACAGGTGAAGAGGCTCATCAATTGTTTCCTGTTTAGGATGCGGTTTCCAGTTTTCTCTTTTCCAATCTTTTCACTCTCTTCTTTTATTTTTTTTTTCAATTGGAGTAGATAGACTAAACTATCGCCCAGTTCACACTCCACCCATGTCTATTGAACAGGTGAAGAGGCTTATCAATTGTTTCCTGTTTAGGATGCGGTTTCCGGTTTTCTCTTTTCCAATCTTTTCACTCTCTTCTTTTACTTTTTTTCAATTGGAGTAGATAGACTAAACTATCGCCCGGTTCACACTCCACCCACGTCTATTGAACAGGTGAAGAGGCTCATCAATTGTTTCCTGTTTAGGATGCGGTTTCCGATTTTCTCTTTTCCCATCTTTTCACTCTCTTCTTTTATTTTTCTTTTTCAATTGGAGTAGATAGACAAAACTATCGCCCGGTTCACACTCCACCCATGTCTATTGAACAGGTGATGAGGCTCATCCCTTGTTCCCTGTTTAGGATGTCGTTTCCGGCTTTCTCTTTTCCATTATTTTTACCCTTACGTAGCTCCCTGCACATCAGTGACGTTATCGCCTTCCTTGGGGTTATATGACTAAATATATATATATATATATATATATATGTGTGTGTGTGTGTGTGTGTGTGTGTGTGTGTGTGTGTGTGTGTAAAAATATACTCAGTTATAATCTGAGATGAAGGACAGGATGGTTAAATAAAATAAAGACAAAGTCCTTTAATGGACTTAATCAAGGCAAAAAGACGAAATGAGCTGTATTCTAAATGACGTATCTATAAACAAACATCCAGTACTATGAAAACATCAATTTGCGCACCGGATTTTCCTAATCTCACCTTTACTTATGGAAATTGTACTAAAACAGACTAACATACATAATAAAACGTTTCAAAGAAAACGATTGAATTCCCTTCATTTTAATATCTCGTGACTTTGGACTACACATGAAGAAATTCTAAAAACTAAAATTTTCTGTTCATCTTTTGAAATGATTTGTGAGCGTTTTTGTGGTTGCTAACACTGTTTGTTTATAGATATGTAATTTAGAACAATTTCGTCTTTTTGCCTTGATAAAGTCCATCACAGGATGAAACGTGTAGGCGATTTAAAATATAGTTTTCCTCTTGTCTTTATTTCATTTAATCACATATATATAACGGCATATGCGCATCGCTCATTCAATAATGAATTAGATCACTCCGGCTATTGGTCGTGTATACGCGCTAAAAGACTGCCTTCTTCTACCGAACGCTCGTGGTCCAGACTGACGCCAATTCGGTCGGTTTTCAATCCTGGGTTAAAAGGCGATCGGAGTCTAAGCCGTACTGATGAGCTGTAATACAGCGAAACAGATCTGTCTGCGGATGACTATTTACGCTCTCACACCCTGATTGAGCACTCTGGAAGGATGGGAGACTTTGAAAACAGTATGCTTCAGTATTGAGCAGAGGTCAGTTATCAGGAATTTGGTTGCTGAAGAGTGCAAACCAGTTGAAATTCATAGGAGAATGTCAACTGTGTATGGTGCCACATGTTTCAGCCAAAAAACATGTCTACAAATGGGCTAAATTGTTTAAAAAAGGACGGAGCAATGCTGAGGATAAAGACATATCTGGGAGGCATATAGAAGTGAGGTCTCCTGAGGTGATCGAATCAGTCATTGACCTCATTCAGTCTGACAAAAGGGTGACAGTAGATGACATTGCAAGGAATTTGAGCTTATCTTTTGGGACAGCACAAAAAATTGTCCATGATGACCTTGCCTATTCGAAGGTCCGCTGCCAGTGGGTGCCAAAGATGCTTACTGTAGAACACAAACAGAAGCTGAGTTGGGAACTGCTCCCTCACCCCCTTACAGCCCAGACCTTGCCCCTTCTGACTCACCTGTTTGGTCTCTTGAAAGCGTTCACGAGAGGCACGAAGTTTGAAAGTGACGATGAAGTCAAAAGTGCTGTGAGTGATTGACTGAGACATCAGTCCAAAGATTTTTACGCTGAGGGAATACGGAAGCTTGTGCACAGATGGGAATAGTGTGTGACACTGCTCGGAGATTACAATGAAAAAAAAAAAGTAAGCTTCTATCTGTATTAGAAGTCCTTATACCAAAATTTCACCTTATTTATTGAATGCCCCCTTGTAGAAGTCCTTAACCCGAAAAATTCAACTTATTTATTGAATGATCCTTGTAGAAGTCTTTATACCGAAAGATTCACCTTATTTATTGAATGACCCTCGTAGAAGTTCCTATACTGAAAAATTCACCTTATTTATTGAATGAAAAAAATTTAAAAAATAAGCTTCTATCTTTATTAGAAATCCTTATACCGAAAAATTCAACTTATTTATTGAATGAAAAACGTTTTTAAAAAAGTAAGCTTCTATTTGTATTAGAAGTCCTTATACCGAAAAATTCAGCTTATTTATTGAATGACCCTCGTAGAAATCCTTACACCGAAAAAATTCACCTTATTTATTGAATGACCCTCGTGGAAGTCCTTATACCGAAAAATTCACCTTATTTATTGAATGACCCTCGTAGAAGTCCTTATACCGAAAAATTCACCTTATTTATTGAATGACTCTCGTAGAAGTCCTTATACCGAAAAATTCACCTTCTTTATTGAATGACCCTCGTAGAAGTCCTTATACCGAAAAATTCACCTTATTTATTGAATGACCCTCGTAGAAGTCCTTATACCGAAAAGTTCACCTTATTTATTGAATGACTTTCGTAGAAGTCCTTATACCAAAAAATTCACCTTATTTATTGAATGACCCTGGTAGAAGTCCTTATACCGAAAAGTTCACCTTATTTATTGAATGACTCTCGTAGAAGTCCTTATACCGAAAAATTCACCTTATTTATTGAATGACCCTCGTAGAAGTCCTTATACCGAAAAGTTCACCTTATTTATTGAATGACTCTCGTAGAAGTCCTTATACCGAAAAATTCAATTTTTTTTATTAAATGACCCTCGTAGAAGTCTTTATACCGAAAAGTTCACCTTATTTATTGAATGACCATCGTAGAAGTCCTTATACCGAAAAATTCACCTTATTTATTGAATGACCCTTGTAGAAGTCCTTATACCGAAAAATTCACCTTATTTATTGAATGACCCTCGTAGAAGTCCTTATACCGAAAAATTCACCTTATTTATTGAATGACCCTCGTTGAAGTCCTTATACCGAAAAGTTCACCTTATTTATTGAATGACTCTCGTAGAAGTCCTTATACCAAAAAATTCACCTTATTTATTGAATGACCCTCGTAGAAGTCCTTATACCGAAAAATTCACCTTATTTATTGAATGACCCTCGTAGAAGTCCTCATACCGAAAAATTCACCTTATTTATTGAATGACTCTCGTAGAAGTCCTTATACCGAAAAATTCACCTTATTTATTGAATGACCCTCGTAGAAGTCCTTATACCGAAAAGTTCACCTTATTTATTGAATGACCCTGGTAGAAGTCCTTATACCGAAAAATTCACCTTATTTATTGAATGACTTTCGTAGAAGTCCTTATACCGAAAAATTCACCTTATTTATTGAATGACTTTCGTAGAAGTCCTTATACCAAAAAATTCACCTTATTTATTGAATGACCCTCGTAGAAGTCCTTATACCGAAAAGTTCACCTTATTTATTGAATGACCATCGTAATTTAGTAGCACGTGGTCGAAGCACCAGTGAAAAATGCTCTGACGAGCATTTGCCATGAAAGAATTTGTAAAAGAGACAGAAATTGTTTATATTAGTGGTTTAGTAGTATTCTAAATAGATTACTGGGGTATATCAGCCTCATTCCTTGGATATAGACGTTGGTTAGTTCCTGTGACTTGACGCAAAGACTTGTGAGTTCAGTATCAGGCTACAGGAGTGGTGAACAAGTAACTTGAAGGGTTAGAAGGCGATAACTCATTACTTCCAATCGAGGTTTACACAAGGAACGAGGATGGTTTATCCCAGTGAGTGTAATAAAGGGTTAGGTTCGAAATTCCTAGCACCTGAAGAAGGCCGGAGCTAACAACGGCTGAAACGTCGTACAAATAGCAACAAAGATGAAGACAATAGTACGAGTAATGTAAATACTGTAAATGCGACCTCATCTCAGAAATATAGACAAATACTAAATATGTATTGTTTGTAATCTTTTCTATAAAACTTTATTACTGGTCATTTTATTATAAAATGTGTTTGCATACTTTCATCGTGTTTCGTTTTTGCTTGGGTTATTCATTATTTACCCATAACTGGGACTCTAACAGGTGCTACCATACCGTCTTAGGGTGGACCTGGGAACAACAGCATTTAAGAGGTGAGTCCAGGCTTCCCCAAACCTTCAATCTTCCGATCAAAAGTCTTTGTAGCAGATGGAAGCTTTCTTCATAACAATTCATTGGAAGATATGCAATCTTTCTATTAAAATGATTTTTCAGGAAAATAGATTTCGTAAGTCCAACAACGGTCATCGGCCTTTGTAGAACTGTGGGGAGTTTCCTTCCTAAGCTTTTTGCTTAATGTACACTACCGGCCATAATTATTAGTCCAACTCAGTGTTTAAAAAAATGATGTATTTCATACTATTTTTAGTATTTATTGCCAAGTGAATAATTGTAAATGAAAATAAAATGGTTCTTTTATTAATACTGCACAATATCATGTGCATCAAATAATTTTATAAATATTTAATAATTACCTATATTGCAGTTCTATCAATGAAAGAATGAAAAAAAATTAGGGTGATCCGGACGAGTTCATTTTTGCTTCCTTGCTTTGTAAAATTTTGCAAAGTAACAATAATAAAAGAACTATTCTATTTTCATTTGGCAATAAATACTAAAAATAGTATGAAATACATCATTACTTTTAAAAAACAAATATCCTAGGGTGGTCTAATAATTATGGCCGGTAGTGTAGTTTCGAACATCAGCGTCTTTTTAAACTCATTATTTTCCTTTCGACCTATAATTTTTTATAATTGTTTCACTCCAAACAAATCAGTACTGCTACTGGTGCGCAGAGGGTTACAGTGGGAGGAGAGGGAAGAGAGACAAGAAAAGAAAACGGCACAGGGGGTGTTAATGAAAGGGTAAGAGAGAGGTGGGAACCAAGGAAATAAAAAAGGCAATTTACGTTGTGATTAAACCCTTGGAGATTGAAGATGTCAGGGAAGCAAGCATGGGCGGGAAGTGCTAGAAAATAAGCTGAGAGGAAAATGGCGGTTATATTTGCCTATTTTGATAGTTAAAAAGTGGCTGTCAATTTAGTTGCACGAGTAAATTCATGAGGGCGGGGCACTAGGGAATGAAGCTCATCAGAGCAGAACCCGTGATAATTCTTGTAGAAAATCAAAGAGAAACCACATTCAGTCAGTTAAGTAGCATACGTAATACACGCTTTGGGCGATCATGTCTCGAATAAGACATGACTGACTGGGCAAAAGATTATCCCGCAGTAGGTTGCCATTGCTTTTTGCGGTAGACTGGTTGCCAGCCAAGGCTATAGAACCCAATCTGTACTATTATTTAACCCATAACTGGAGGGAAGAGACGGATTAATACCTTTCCCATGGGTATTTATGCATTACTGAATGCAAGGAATTCAACCGGAATTCGAACTCGGCACTCCGATCTCTCGTTCCGAGTTGATATCCACTGCACCACAACGCACATAGAAAATGAGAAAATGACTGTAGGTAAGCTACCAAGGTAGGATCAAGTTTGGATTTCATCGAGAACCTCAAGATAAATAGAAAGAGCACCTTACTAGATATGGTGACAGTATTCAATGCACATATGGATGGTAGACTTATAAATGCGTAAAATGAATTCTGGCGAGAAATATTTCCTGGCTCAGCACAGCGAACCCACCTTCTTATGGGCTATCCATTTTAGTTGTTACCGCTATTGGTAGTCATCAGGTGGCGTGGATTCTGCTATTTGATTCAGTTCTTTGTTTGGGAATCTGCAACGCCGGTCCACAAAGTTCGAAGAGGTAAGGTTCACACTAAGACCTACAGAAGCCATTTTTAATCATTTGTCATGACCTGGTACATGAGATAGCGAGTAATCCCTCGTTCACACCATTCCCAATAACACAGCTCGTTTGGAATTGGAAAATAATTTGTTGATTTCGTTTCGTTAACCATAAAGCGGACGTGATGTTTCTAAATAGTTAAGTAAGTAATTTTCTCAATAAAACAGAAAACAAAACGTAATTTTGAAGACTTGGGGACGCAGTTGATACGCTCCGATCTCTTAACGACTATATTTCCAATTAGTGTTTTTCGAAAATATCGACTCCCTGAAAATCCTCACTTTCTGTTTTCCTATCTTTTGTTTTTTAATACATTTGCCCCCCCTCTCTCTCTCCTCTTCCTATCTACCTCCCCCTCTCTCTCTTTCTCACTTTCACTCTATCCTTCTTTATCCGTCTCTCTCCCGAATTAGAGAACTTGAGGACGTTTATTAAATTGACCTTGTGTCAAACATAACCAAACTTCCCACGAATTAAGGTTATCATCATTATCAGCATCAACATCAGAAAATTGGCAAAAATAAATGTGCTTCGTTTGTATATTTAAATGGAAATTTATTCACAAAACAGAAAAACATTAATTTGTAGGGAGTGAAATTATTAAGTTTGTAAATGTTCAAGAGAAAGGGTAGTACGAAGTTAAATGAATCCAGAGTTTGTAGTTGTAGATAGCGAAATGTGTTTCTGCAGAAAAAGATTAACCAGGTAGTAATAAAGTCTGTGTTCTTTTCTTTCTTTTTATGGGCGGCAAGAAAATGAAAAGAAAGGTAAAGCAATGAAGGAAAATTGTACTTATCGATGTTATTTTTTAAGAGTGAGTTGAAGTGCCTTCTTCTGGTTGTTGACTTCTTCTCTTTCTTCTTCTTTCTGTTGACGACGAGAATGGTGAGGACGAAGAAGAAGAGCTAAAGAAGAATGGCACGCAAGAAACAAAAAAAAGAACAAATGTGTCGACGAGACCTTATATCCGGTTCAGCGGCTTAAAATTTCTTTCGTCACATCGTGACGGTTGTCGTCTCTGATTTCTACTCTCATCTGCTGATTCTACTTTCTTTCTCTCTATATATATATATCATAAGTCTTTTTCATACCGGCTTGTTATCTTCTCTTAGTTTTGTAAATCGCTTCCTTTAATTGGTCAGAAAATAATTGACACCGGATTGCGACATTTTGACTTTGTTTTGTTTTCTTTTTCTTTCAGTACGTGGTCAATCCTTTTACCTCTTGATCAAAATTAGATTTCACACTGGAGTGCGAAATTTGTAAACAGTAAAGAGAAAAGAGTTGCTTTTAATTCTGTATTCACCACACTCCCCTTTCTCAAGCTTCTCTTTTTTTTCCAATTCGAAGTTTCAAGTTTTCTTTCTCATTTCTTATTTCTTAATTTCTCGGTTTTATTCTCTCTCTGTGCTTTTAAATTTACCTTTCGTTTCTCTCTCTTTCTCTTTCTCTCTTTCTCTTTCTCTCTTTATCTTTTATTCTCTCTTTCTCACTTTTCTTTTCTCCCTGTTTTTCTTCTCCTTTTCAGTTACTCCCTCTTCTTTTTTCTGCTCTTTTGATATGCCTCTCTCTCTCTCTCTCTCTCTCTCTCTCTCTCTCTCTCTCTCTCTCTCTCTCTCTTACATACTCTCTTTCTTTTAGCCGCTCGGTCTATAACCCGCTCTAACTTTTACCATTTTTTGTATTTTGCCCCCTTTCTCTCTCTCTGTCTCTCTGTCTCTCTCTTTCTTTCTCTCTCTCTCTCTCTCTCTCTCTCTCTCTTTCTTGCTTTCCACTTACTCTCTTCCATTTTCTCTCGTTCCCGCATTTTTATTTTTCCAATTATTATCCCTCTTTTATTTCTTCCTTTCTCTCTCTCTCCCTCTCTTTCTCTCTTTCTCTCTCTCTCTCTTTCTCTCTCTCTCTCTCACTTTCTCCCTCCCTCCCTCCCTCCCTCTAAGACATACACATTCTAATTTATTTTTGTTCTTTTCTCTTTTCCTTTCTCTGGCAGTTTCTCTCTCTCTTTTATTTTCGAGAGATAATTCTTTTTACCTTTCATTCATTTTTTCCCTATCTCTTTCCCTTTCTCTCTATTTCTCGCTCTCTCTCTTAATTTTTCTCTCTATTTTCGCTTACTCTCTCTCTCTCTCTCTCTCTCTCTTAATTTCTCTCTCTATTTTCGCTTACTCTTCTCTCTCTCTCTCTTAATTTCTCTCTCTATTTTCGCTTACTCTCTCTCTCTCTCTCTCTCTCTCTCTCTCTCTCTCTCTTTTGCAACACCTATCAATCTGTCGATGTCTAAGAGAAAACACAGGTCACTGGCGAAAACAATAAAACCTCTGCGATTTGGGATTTGAATTTCAATAAAAGATTCGCGCTGAAAGCCATTGATTTTGAATGGGCGTCGTTTGCAAATGATTGAAATATTTCGTTTCCAATTCGATTCCAGGATAATTAAAACGGATTTTCTTCTCGGATTTTATAGCGCTATCCATTTTTAGTTTTTAATACAATTATTTATACGTTTCCAAATTAGCATTTGACTTTGATGGAAAACGAATAGGAAGTCTGAACGAATTGAAGGCAAGAAATAACAGTGAAGAAAGGACTGGAAAATCATTGCAGTATTGTGCACAGAACGATTGATAATAAACATATTATATTTATGTTATAATCATTCATTCTGATGTTTACTTTTCCGTTAATTAATGGCATAAAGGATTAAGATCTCCACAAAGAAATTAAAACAATTGAGATAGATAGATAGATAGATAGATAGATAGATATAAACAGATAAAATTGAGATAGATGCATAGATATATATAAACATATTGAGACAGATAGGTATCAGTAGATTGACATATATATATATATATATATATATATATGGTTAAATAAAATAAAAACAACTCAGATTAAAACTGAGTGTATTTTTACATATATATATATATATATATATATATATATATATATAAACTGAGATTGATAGATAAATAGATAGATATCAGTATATATATATATATATATATATATATATATATATAAGCTGATTGAGATAGATAGATAGATAGATAGATAGATAGATAGATAGATATCAGTAGATTGATATAAACTGATCAAATTGAGATAGTTATATTAATAAATAAATATAAACATATTGAGACAGATAGATAAATATCACTATATATATAACGTAGTATATTTGGTATTTAAGTCAGGTAAATTCTGATACAGACAAACCCAAAAGAACTCAATCTTAAATTTGTTTATTTAATTTAACAGAGTAATATTTTAATCTAGAAAAATTTTAGATATTCTACAATTGCATAGGTAATACATATTTCATGAAATATGTATGACCCATGAAATTGTAGAATATCTAAAAAATTTTATATATATATATATATATATATATATATATATATATATATATATAAACTGAGCTTGGTAGACAGATAGATATCAGTAATGGATTAGAGCACTCTGGCTTTTGGGTGGGTATAATGACAATATACACGCTAAAAAGTATGTCTTCTTACTACCGAACGCCCATAGCCCAGGGGTAGAACCGCCGACTGACGCCAATTCGGTCGGGTTTCAATCGTGGGTTAAAAACAATCGGAGTCTAGGAGTCTAACCGTACTGATGAGCTGTGATAAAACAAAACAGATCTATCTGCGGATGATTATATATATATATATATATATATAAACTGAGATAGATAGATAGATAGATAGATAGATAGATAGATAGATAGATAGATAGATAGAATGTTCTCTGTCTATAATTCATGCAATCTGAAAGACTTCTTATGAAATTTTCTTCTTTATGAAATCTAAAGGAAATCCTGACACATGGTCATCACTTATTTATCGTAAACAGTTCTATGGAATTTATTAAGAGACGCATACAAATACCAAAATTACTCTAAACCTTAATGTTAATGAATTCGTGACTGAAGTGGACTTAAATAATATTAATATTAGATACATTACTGATGATTTTAATAAGAAAATGCATGAACACCCAGATAGATGATAATGTATAATCCATTATTGCAAAGTTTCACTAGCAGAATACAGATATTCTATGTATAACATAAATACACTGTTCATAGTTCTACTGATGGAACTGATCACAAATATTATACCGTTGACTGATTGATTGAATGATTAGTTTTTTTACGGCTTATCAACCTTGCAGGTTTTTTAAATACAGAAAATAATTTTAGATTCTAATTTTCTCTTTTTGAGATAATAATGATTTACTGATACAAGTCTTACTAATTAACCCATAGCAGAGGGAGAAGAAGTAAATTTATACCTTTTCCAAGAGTATTAGTGCGTAAATGGATATAACGAACCCAATTAAAATTGGAACTCGGCTATCGCATTAGCTATTACACCACTAGCACATTCAAGCTTGCAATTCCTGGTATTTCCAAGCAGTCAACCGTTTGGGTACTGACCAAGCTCGACGTTGCTTAACATCGGTGATTGTACGAGAACCGATGTTTCAACGTGATATGGTCATAAACATCATCCCGTTGACTTCACAATAAATTAATCATTGAATGCAGAAAGAATTGTCGGTAATTTGGAATTAATGCAAATATTCCTGTCATAATATAACTTCTCTTTCTTTTATGACCCGTCTCTCTTTAGGATGTAGGCGATCATGGCCCTCCACATCTTCATATCTCTTGTAGTTCTTAATACCTATTGTCTGTTATGTTCCCAATCCTGCTTAAGCCTATCAATTTTTTTTAATCATATCACCCCAAGCAAGGCGGTAACGCCACTGATGCGCAGGGGGCTATGCAAGAGTAAGAAGGTTGGAAAAGAGTTAAAGATTGAAAAAGAGAAAACCGGAAACCACATCCTAAACAGGGAACAAGGGATGAGCCTCTACACCTGTTCAATAGATGTGGGTGGAGTGTGAACCGGGCGATATATCGTGCGTTGTTTTTCCTGTCTTTCTTTTACTCTATACGTCTTGTGAGTATCAAATTCTCCAAGCCCTCCTTCCTCATTACGTTTCCCAGAAACTTAAGCTGTCTCTTCCTATGTTAAGTATACATTTTCTTTTCGTTTCCATTCTCTCCAAAACCTCGTCGTTGTTCACATGCTTGGTCCGTAGTATCCTCAATATCCTTCTGTTGAACCACATTTTGTTGCTTCGAGTGCTTCCTTCATCTTGGAGGAGATTGTCCAGCATTCGCAGCTATATGGAAGGACAGATATTACATAGCAGTCTTACATGCTCTTCGAAATTTTCCCGTCCCTCAATAATCTTCTTAGCTTTCGAATAGATATGAAACACATATAATAGTAATTATTCTAATAAAAGACGAGGTTGTCTCCATGCATGGCGCTGTAAAACAATAAAAACCTTAGCGAATATTTAAACAATTCTAACGTAATTTCCGCCTGAATTTCTCAGGTGAGGAATTTTAATTGATTACTCTAATCATGTCCAGACTATACACCTCACCTTTGTTGTTGATATCACAACATTTAGGCCGATGCATTCTTCGAACTTCATTAGGTGTATATTAATAATGGCGATTCTGAATTCGACTCTTTATTAATCTATGAGTATAAACTGTTCTTGTTCCACAACCCATGTCTGGAAGTATTGCCTTGTTCTTATTTTTAATACCACTCAGTCATTGCTCGCCTTGCTCTCGCTGAGTGCAAATACACACTGCCCGAATCGGGGATTGAACTCAAAATTAATATGTTACGAAATTCACGAATCCATTAGGTTAGTCTCACGTGACCACTATAGTGAATTTGGAACTTTAAACCTAATCTCCTTCTTGATGTTACGACTGTCGCTGCTGTCTGTCATCTTTTAACTGCTGCAACTAATTTTAAATACTTTATAATTTTTTTCACTTTGAGAGTTTTATATATATATATATATATATATATATATATATATATATATATGTATGTATGTATATATTGTTGTGGGATCTCCCTTTTTATATAATAATGGACTCAACTGAGTGTACATATAATCCTGTCATAGCGAGAACAGAGTTGGGAATCTGGAATCTCAGTTGTAGTTGCAGTTTCACAGTGGAGAATAATAGTAGAGATCCGTTACAGTTATCGAAGTGTTCCGACAGATACTGAAGAGTTACCCGGACTTATTTTTTCCAACGATTTCACTTCAAGACTTATATATATTTATTTCTACTAATAGTATACCCGGATTGACTAACCCGCGTTCCAGTTTGTAGATTACGTTCAATATAAGCTACTTTTTATCTCCGTAGCTGTTTTTGTTGTTCATTATTTTTGCGGTTCTTCATCCGGAATCCACAACAAATTGGCGACGAAAATTCGTACTCAAGTCGCCACAATAAATTGGCGACAAAGACTCGAACTCACGTACACGTATAACCCGAATCGGCATAACAAGTTCCAACGGAGATTTCGAATTCGAGTCGCCACAATAACTTGGCGACGGAAGATTCAAACTTACGTATACCACACAACAACAGAACTCATACAGAAGAACGTACAAATTTTAGTGCCACACAGGTCGAAATCAAACAATTTGGCGAAACTATCGCAGATAATCTGCTGGCATTACAACTTTGGAACAAAAAGAGATAGAATGAAAAAACTGTAAAAAGGGAACTGAAAGTCAATATTTTGTCTCCTTCAACAGAAAAAACTTTGACAAAATTTTATACAAGATTAGTTGCCAGAAAGCAATAGTTAAAAAACCAAACCCGGAATCAAAGCAGCAAAGCATTGATGACTTTCAGAAAGGAATACTAGAAAGCATAGAAGAAGTGAAAAAAGACTATATAGATTAGAAGAAAGACAAATGAAAATGCAAAAGGCAAATGAAGAAACACAAATAAAAAAGCAAAATATAAATGAGCAAAGACAATAACAATTACAAAAACCAATTACTAAAATTAACAAGCAATACACGACAAAGGAACACGGATAAATAGGAAACGTTTTCGCAAGATGCTCTGTGAAACGCGATAGAAACCTTTAAGTACTCGATTGATGAAGACAAAAAATTTTGGAGAGTATTACAGGCGATATAAAGATATTTTTAATATCGATTGTCAGAACTGGACTGAAAAGAAAAAGTTAAGGCTTTTGTTTAGAAAATTAGGTACGGAAGAATACACGAAATTTGTAGATTATATTCTACCAAAGAAGACGAACGACTTAAAGTTAAAGGAGGCAGTGACAGGCCTCACTGAGCTATTTAGCCCCAAACTTTCTTTGTTTCACAAAAAGTGGAAATGCCTTAATCTCCTGAAAGACCAAAACGAGGACTATTTAACAATCGCAGCCCTTGTCAATGTTGTGAAACCGATACGTACCTACATCATGGACTCTTCCAGTAATATATTATTACGTGAATGGTAGTATTATAAGTGGCAGCACCAGAAGTGCGCAGCCGCGTACGACTACCAATATTGGACACCACTGGATAGTAAGTTCCGCTTACTCTTGTACTCTTCTTTGTAACCTTTCTGTTTAATATATCTTTCTTTACCTCTAACCCGTGTTCAGTGTTTTTCTTTCGTAGCCCCCACTTTTGGTCCACATTAGTGGCGACAGAGGATTCGAGACACGCACCCACGCTGAAACTCCAAAGCCCCAGTCCCCCATCAGTAGCGACAGAGGACTCGTTTAAGCCCACTGGTTCCCACATCAGTGTTGAACTAGAATTTGAGCTGGTATTACTACATCCGCAAACGAAACGCAACAGCTACATATATAAATATAATATATATATATATATATTTAAACCGTTCTATAAAATTAATCTACCTCTATGTTAGTGAATACTGAACGAAGATAAAGTTATTACCATAACACATTTTTGAGGAAAAAAATTCTCAGTAAAACATTTTCGAATACAAACCTATAAGACATTTTCAGTTTTCCAAAAGTTAAAAAGAATAAAAACAAAAAAATATCATTAAAATCTGACTAAATCAATCTTCTCACTAAAAGCAAACATTTAAAAAACCTTAAAGCCCCACCTTTCCGGCATTAAATAACCCACAGAGGTTGATATGCCGTTAAACAAAACTCAATCAAATCAATGCATATCCAAGTTTACAGCACCTTGCATTCCTGAGCTGTCACCTATATAGATGCTAGTCTGGTTCGATGTTGCTTAACTTCGATAATCGTACGGGAACTTGTTTTTTTAACGTGATATGCCCATAAGGCAAAGGGAGACCTGAGACAACAGAAATGCGGTTCGTCAAAAGGATACCGATTCTACCTTGGACATTACGTGTGAGCAAAGAGAACAGCTTAATAAAAAACTGAAACAAAAACGATGTTTGTACTTTTAATCAGAAAGAGGCAGTCGAAATTTCTAGGATACGCAATGGGACAAAACAGCTCGGAGAATGAATGGCAGATTCAAAGGTTTTTTTAGAGCGCTCTAATGAACAGGGATGTGCGTCGTGTTGCAATGGATATCGGCTCCGAACAACAAATCGGGGAGACGAGTTTGAATTCCAGTTGAATTCCTTGCATTCATTTACGCACAAATACCTTTGGGGAAGGTGTTAATCCGTTTATTCCCTCCAGTTATAGGTTAAATAAGACAGACTGGGTTCTATAGCCTTAGCTGACAACCAGTCTACTGCAGAATGCAGTGGCAACCTACTGCGGGATAATCTTCTGCTCAGTCATTCATGTCTCCTTCGAGACATGATCGCCCAAAGCGTGTATCACGTATGGCACTTAACTAACTGATAATGGACAAAGATGAAAATATGATTGCCCACATCATCAAGGGATGCATTACGTGAAAGAAGAAACATTTAAACATTGGAAATTGTATGCTTTTTTTAGAACTTGACACATATTTTTTTTAAATACACATGCACTATGATTTCTTTACCTGAGCTTCTTTGTTCTTTGTTCGATAAGTTTAGCGTTATCATGTGTGAACCGATTTAATCTTCGTGAAAAATGATTAATTTTGTTAGCAGCTTGTCTCTTTGATAAGCCTCTTGTTTTGAAAACAGTGTAGCAAGCCGGAAACAATTTTATCTTTAATTTAAATCAGTTATTTCTTCTTATGGTATCAAGTTCATTGAATAATTCTCTTATCTTTATTGGATGGATTAATTATCAGTGACGGTTTAGGTCTCTGACAGCATCCAATTTATTGCCCTTTATTTATTAATATGATTATCATAAGAAACGACCTTAGGCGTAAGGGTGCAGTAGATATCGGCTCGGAACGAGAAATCGGAGAACCGAGTTCGAATCCTAGTTGAATTCGTTGCATTCACTTACTCGCAAATACCCAATAATTCGTCGCTTTTCCCTCAAGCTATAGGTTAAATATAGCAGAATAAATTGGTTCTATAATATTGGTTAGCAATCAGTCTACCTCAGAAAGTAATGGCAGCCTACTGCGGGAAAAATCTTCTGCTCAGTCAGTCATGTTTCTTTCGAGACATGATCGTCCAAGCGCGTATCACTTAACTATTAGAAAAGAAAATGTATTCGTTAATTTGATGTTAGTCAGTCAGCTAAGTGCTATACGTGATACACGCTTTGAGCGATCATGTCTCGAAAGAGACATGACTGACTGGGCAGAAGATTATCCCGCAGTAGGTTGCCATTGCTTTCTGCGGTAGACTGGTTGCCAGCCAAGGCTATAGAACCCAATATGCGCTGTTATTTAATCCATAAACTGAGGGAATAGACGGATTAATACCTTTCCCAAGGGTATTTGTGCGAAAGTGAATCCACGGAATTCCATTGTAATTCGAACTCGGCTTCCGGGTTTGTCAAGATACACCATAGTCTTCTATTTTTACAATAATCTTCACGCTGTATAAGACCCAAAAGAGTCAAGGCTGCAGAGTAAGAGATAAAACAGTTTATGGGAGCATGTAAGAAAGATAACGGTTAAGATAGATTAGAACAGGTTCAGATGATAGTGATCGGGAAATTATCAGATTTGGAATCAGTTCCACAAACTAGCATTTCATGATAAGAAGCTGTTTGAGTAGAACATTTGATCACACCAATGAAATACGAAAGAGATTTTAGTAGTACCGAGTGTAACATAATTTTTCCTGATTAAATGTAATCAAAAGATTTATTAACGGTAATATAGCTGTTCTCTAATTAACACTTCTAACTGATGCAAACGAAAGTTTAATAAAGACAAATTGTCATTAAGGGTGTTTACTCGTGCAACCAGACTGGCAACTGGGTCCCACCCATTCACAGTCAGGTTAGCCAAATGCAGACGACAATTCTACTCCTGCAGCTTCCTCTCTCGCACTTCACGCCTGTGGAACTCGCTCCCGTATTCTTGCTTTCCTGACGGCTACAACCTCCAGAAATTTAAATGCAAAGTCAATACTCATCTACTAACCACTGGACTCTAGCTATCTCCCCTCCCCTGTATAACCTTCCCTTTCTCTCCACCTATGTATCTATCACCGCGCCTGCTTTCTCAGCTTTCTATTGTTCCTTGCTAACTAGTTTGTACTCCTCACTCTTTTCTCATTAATCTTTTTACATTTATGTAACCCCCTGCACATCAGTGGCGTTTCCGCCTTGCTCGGGGTGAAATGAGTAAAAAAAAAAGGGATCAAATGAACACATTGACATTGGCGAACAGATGTCAATTGACTTGAAATTCAATCTTAGTCTCATTGGACAGAAATTAACATTCCAGAGACTGTCTAGATTTTTAAAATACTTTCTTTTTAATGCTTTTGTTCTGATGACCATTGTGGTGCAGTGGATATCGGCTCGAAACGAGAAATCGGAGAGCCGAGTTCAAATTCCAGTTGAATTTTCTTACGCGCAAATATCCTTTGGAAATATATAAAACTATAGCTTTTTCCTCTAGCTGTAGTTTAAATATAGCAGGATAGATTGGTTCTATAATATATAACAGAAAGTAATGGCAAACTAGCGTTTGATAATCTTTTACGCTGTCACTTTCCAGACATAATCACCCAAGCGCGTATCACGTATAGCACTTGACTAAGCAAGGAATCTATTTCAACTCCGCTAAAGATGAGTCTATTCCGCATTGCTGTGGTCCTTGAGAAAAGGCCTACTGAATTTAATTTTCTTATCAATGAAATACAAAGAGAATGAAAAATGTCTATTGCATTTTTACATTAAAATAATGTTTGATTGTTTTAGAATTAATTACAAATATTAAGCAGTTTATATATAAAATCAAATCTAAACTAGCGATGACTAATATAATGTATGAATTTCAATGCCCCGTACAAGATTGTGTTTCTTGTTATAAATCAGTTACCAATATTGGCCCATACTACCACTTTTCTGAGGGACGCCTTACATGCCACCTATCTAGCAGTATAGCCCGGCGTTGCTCGGGTGTAATGAAAGCTTTAAAATTAATCCATGGTCCTGGAGCTCAGACTCTTTCGACAAAAGACTAAAAGGCAATATTTGTTTCCAGTTAAAATGAAACCGTAGACTGAAAAAAAATAAATGGATGTAATTCAAATTTTGATTTCCTGGTATCGATATCAAAAAAGTTTTTTTCGTCGTAAACTGAATTTTGAAGGCTAAATAAGTCCTCTGAGTAAATAGTATCATAGCTGCGACTAAGAACTACAATTATACCTACTTAGAACCAAACCCGAAGCAAAAACTAAAATAAAAGGGCTGAAAAAATACAGACATGCAGGCAGATAAACAGACACGCACACACCTTGCTTTATATATATATATATATATATATATATATATATATATATATTATCGATTTTCTGCACTATTGTAAGAACTGCAACTTGAAACGTTTGAATATCGTTTCTTATGTCTTTGTCTATGAGTGTATCAAAATTTAATTGAAATCGGACCACGCCTTCTACAACCCGATTTATTTGATTATGGATTTTTGATATTTATCGGGGGTACCTCGACACAAAATCTAGCTAAGAACACTCGCAGACGCTTATAGTACAGCTGTGTAAATTTTCAAGAAAATACGTTCAGCCGTTTCGGAGTCTATAGGTAACGGACACACACAAACAGACACACACACACACACACAGACAAAGTTCCATTTATAAATAAGTTTAGATAATAGTGCAATAAAAAAAATTAACCATAACTTGCAAGAACCTTTAAAAAGATTAAAAAAACTTAACCAATAAATATTAATAATCAAATTACGCTCATCATATGTTATAAAAAGCTTCAAATAATTGACCCCATAGGCTCTAATAACCTTACAACCACACAACCAATCTTCTACTTCTGCTAAAAAAAAAACAGGAAGGAGTGTAAATCTGAAAATAGGCGAACCTGAAAAAAGGCGAACCTATCCTATTGACGAAAAAATAATTCACTAATCTGCTGTACAAAAATATACCATAGTCTTCCATTCTTTCAAACACTCTTCCCACCCACCCAACTATCTATCACCCCCCTTCTGACATTTTCTATATCTAACCACTCTTCCTATTTACCGCCCCCTATGTAGCCATTCTTTCAAACACTCTTCCCACCCACCCAACTATCTATCACCCCCCTTCTGACATTTTCTATATCTAACCACTCTTTCTATTTACCGCCCCCTATGTAGCCATTCTTTCAAACACTCTTCCCACCCACCCAACTATCTATCACCCCCTTCTGACATTTCCTATATCTAACCACTCTTCCTATTTACCTCCCCCTATGTAGCCATTCTTTCAAACACTCTTCCCATCCACCCAACTACCTATCACCCCCCTTCTGACATTTCCTATATCTAACCACTCTTTCTATTTACCTCCCCCTATGTAGCCCCAAGCGCAATAGTGGCAATGGAATGCCTTGCTTGGGGTGAAATGATAAAAAAAAAATATCACGTATAGCACTTGACTGACTGACTTAAAAAGTAAGGTTACATTTATAACGAGGCTCCATAATTCGAACGTCTATTGGGTCTCCATACCTCAAGTAAAAATTCATATCTATAGCTACAGACGCGTATGGCACTTAATTAAATGACAAGAGGAAGCAATCAAATCGAAACGCAGAGGGAATGATAACGCGCCCGTTCACACTGCGCATGGTGCAGTAGCTGAAGCAGGCAACTGTGGCTTTGAATTACTACCCCATCCCCCTAACTCACCAGACTTATCTCCATCTGACTTACTGTTTCCTAAACTCAAATCCCACCAATCTAGTTGCCATTTTGGAAACAATGATGGATCATGTGTCCTGTGGAGAATGTTGTGAAGAATCAGGACTCCACATTCTACCGTAATGAAACTGCAATGCTTAAGCAGCGTAGGACCATGTTTTAAAGCCCTTTCAATTCTATTTTACTCCTAACACTTTGTGTCTTCGTGCTATTATTACTTTATATATATATATATATATATATATATATATATATATATATATATATATCAGCATGCAGTGTGGGTATATAAGAATCCAAAGGAGTATCCTGTACATACAGTGGTAGGATAACTCTCTATGATAGCTCTAAATATATATGCATATAAATATATAGAGAGCAAAGAAAAAAAGTAAAAATTAAGACAGACACGTTATTTCATGGTAAATCGGATTTATGGGCTTATTTCGGGCGAACCATCATCAGCTTCCGTCTTTATTTTAGAAAGGATTTTACACGAATCGTGTAAAATCCTTTGCAAAATAAAGACGGAAGCTGATGATGATTAGCCTGAAATAGGTCTATTCTTTCGGTTTACCATGCATTAACGTGTCTGCCTTAATTTTTCTTATATATATATATATATATATATATATATGTGTGTGTGTGTGTGTGTGTGTGTGTGTGTGTGTGTGTGTGTGTGTGTGAGAGAGAGAGAGTGAGAGAGAGAGAGTTGAATATATGGATTGAAATCCGTTAAGATGAATAGAATAAAGAAAGAACATGTAGGAAAAATGTCTCTTTAACCTAACTTTTCTCTTCATCAAACTTCTCCAGAGATTTTTAAAGACAAAAAAAACCACTGAAATATTTGTTAAAGTGAAACATGTTAGATTAAAGTCACTTTTCTTACCCGTTCTTTACTTATTCTTGTATATATATATATATATATATATATATGTGTGTGTGTGTGTGTGTGTGTGTGTGTGTGTGTGTGTGTGGCGAACTAAGACATTATTTTCATTAGCTCACATTACATTTTAAAATGTTTTTGATTTTGTTCAGACCTAAAAAAAATCTCACACAAATCTAAATAAGTCAATGGTTTTTTGTTTTCTTTCTTCTTTCTGAAGAACTCGACAGATAGGAGTCTGTTACAACGAAAGAAGAAAATTAAACAAAAAA
Organism: Ascarosepion bandense; assembly: GCA_037127315.1. Classification (NCBI taxonomy): domain Eukaryota; kingdom Metazoa; phylum Mollusca; class Cephalopoda; order Sepiida; family Sepiidae; genus Ascarosepion; species Ascarosepion bandense. The sequence goes on from JBBBDQ010000732.1 coordinate 1,497,684, forward strand.
TATATGTATAAGGAAATCAGAAGTATGAGTAGACTAATTACTTAAATTGGCTTGCAACCTTTTAGATACACGAATGTTTTACTTCAGAAATCGAGCGTTGAAATAGAATGGGAGTTATTCAACAGCAGGCAGAGGAAGCAGTCGATAAAAAAAAACGAAACATAGACAAAAGCGATTGATGAAAGCAAGTAAAGAAATCGTTGGTCAATGAAAAGCAAGATGAAATAACTCACGTAAGTGCAGTGCATTGTGTTAACTGGAACGCAAGCATTTGACTCTATCTTGCTAAAAAAAAAATTGCATACGTTTTAAAACAGATTTCGCGAAATCTAAATCTAAACTTATTTATAAATGGAACTTTCTCTCTCTCTCTCTGTGTGTGTGTGTGTGTGTGTGTGTGTCTGTGTGTGTCTGTGTATCCGTTACCTATAGGCTCCGAAACGGCTGAACCGATTTTCTTGAAATTTTACACAGTTGTACTATAAACGTCTGCGAGTATTCTTAGCTAGTTTTGTGTCGAGGTACCCCCGATAAATATCGATAATCGAAAAATCGGCTTATAGAAGGAGTGGTTCGATTGTAATCAAATTTGATACACTCATAGACAAAAGCATAAGAAACGAATTTGATTAAAATCGGACCACTCCTTCTATAAGCCGATTTTTTCGATTATCGATTTTCGATATTTGTCGGGTGTATCTCGATACAAAACCCAGCTGAGAACACTCGCAGACGCTTATAGTACAACTGTGTAAATTTTCAAGAAAATCGGTTCAGCCGTTTCAGAGTCTATAGGTAACGGGCACACAGACACGACACACACATAAACACACAGACAAAGTTCCATTTATAAATAAGTTTATATATATATATATATATATATATATATATATATATATATATATATATATATATTAAAAGATCTACATATTATCCTATGTCTAAAGCAGAACTCGGAGTTTCATGCACTCCGCAATCATCAAGTGCATATTATGAGAAAAGCGTTTGTAGATCTGAATTTTTTTGTTTTGTTTTGTTTTGTTTTTTTTTTGGTACTGGCGTATTTTATGATCATTATAAATTATAAATCTGGGTTATTATTTTTTTATCTTTTAAATGCATGATTTTAATTTAGTTAATGCCAAAAGCTTAAATGAAATCAAAAGCTTAGGAATTAAAAAAGGGAGCATATTTAACGTATGTTATAGGGGAAAATCTTTTGTTTATCGATTTTATTTTATTTTCAGTTAACGAAGGCACAAAAAGTGTGAAGGAAATATAAATAGATATATCTGCATATGTATGTGTGCACACATGCATATATATAAAAAATGATAATAAAAAAATAAGAAATAAATAAACAAAAATGAATAAAAAAATAAATAATTAAAAAATGTAAACGTGATAAAAATGGTCGGGTTAGTCAAGTTCTAAGTATTTAAGCATATATTTATTACTATGTTTGCATGTGGTAATTAATTCACTTCTTTTGTTTAATAATTTGGAGTTATTTATATGTTGTAAGATAACAATTTGTTTTTTAATGCGAAAGTTACATCTCCTATTCCATTATAACATTTGGTTTTCGCGATGATATCCCACATAATAATTGGGTTTTTGTTATTGTTTTTTAATTGCCAAGAGTATTTTGGGAAGGCAGGGACAATATCATCGAAAATGAGGACAAAACTGGGGGCGGCCGAAATGTGGTTCTACAGAAGGATGCTACGGATATCGTGGACTGAGCATGCAAGCAACGAGAAGGTGTTGAAAAGAATGGCAACAAAAAGGAAATTGATGCTGAGCATCAGGAAGAGACAACTGAAGTTCCTGGGACACGCAATGAGGAAAGAGAGCCTGGAGAACCTGATACTGACTGGTCAGATAGAAGGAAGGAGAGACAGAGGAAGGCAGCGGATAACATATTTGCAGGGTCTGATCAGGTGGATGACGGAACGGGGGTTGCCAAGAGCAACAGGCTCAAACATACTAAGAGCCACAAGGGATAGGGAGACGTGGAGAACCATGATCGCCTACGTCCTGAAGGGACAGGGCACATAGAAGAAGAAGTGCTATTTTTGTATTTATTTTTATTCAAAGTCAATTTATGGTTATAGATTCGATTTTTTCATTTGTTTTCTGTTGAACTAAAAGAAGATTTAACAGCACATTTGGAAAGGATGCTAGCTTTGTAACTTATACATTCTTTGAAAGAGACTTACACTCAGTCATTAATAAAATCGAATTCGTGAACACTACCAATACGCTACAACAAAATATGCGAGAAGACTTGTATACAATAAATAAATCTGATAAACTTATCAATTCTGATAAGACTTGAAACCATTATTTCCTCGATATGAATGAATAGAGCAAAGCCATTCACGGAGAAATTAATAAAATCTGCGCTTGGAGAACCTGATACTGATAGGCCAGATAGAGGGAAAAAGAGACAGAGGAAGGCAGAGGATAACATATTTGAAGGGTCCGATCAGGTGGATGACGGAACGGAGGTTGCGACGTGTAATAGGAAAAAAACATGCTAGGAAACACCAGGGATAGGGAGACGTGAAAAGCCATGATCACCTACGTCCTGAAAGAACAGGGCACATAGAAACAGAAGAAGAAAAAGAAGAAGAAAAAGAAGAAAAAGAAGAAGAAAAAGAAGAAAAAGAAGAAGAAGAAGAAGAAAGAAGAAGAAGAAAAAGAAAAAGAAGAAAAAGAAGAAGAAGAAAAAGAAGAAGAAGAAGAAGAAAAAGAAGAAGAAGAAAAAGAAGATGAAGAAGAAGAAAAAGAAGAAGAAGAAAAAAGAAAAAGAAGAATAAAAAGAAGGAGAAAAAGAAGAAAAGAAGAAGAAAATGAAGAAGAAGAAAAAGAAGAAGAAAAAGAAGAAGAAGAAGCACCCACCAAGTGAGAAAACTCTATAACATGGAAGTCAAAGAATTACTGCGGAACTTAAAAAAGATGACAGATTCAAAACACTACACAAGCAACAAGTATTCATCACAGTCAAAGAGCATAAAGAAAATTACATCAACAACTAACAATTCTGTCTACTTAATCGTTTTAAGAACTATATCGATAAAATTAGCAAAACCATTCTGGAAAAAGCGTGCAAGTTACACGAAAAATGCTTTAGGTCTGAACCACTGAAGAAACACAGCTCAATCTATTGAATGGTTCACGAAAACAAAAATAAAAGAATGCACGTTCATGCAGTCTGATATTTACGACTTTTACCCGTCTGTTATTGAAAAACTATTATCTGATGCATCAAACTTTGCTAAAAATTACTGCTCAATTAGCGACCAAGAATTCCATATTATCAAACATGCAAAAACATCTATTCCATTTTATGAAAGATGCATGTGGACCAAAAAAGTCAATCCAGATTTCTGCATTGCTATGGGAGCATTTCATTCTGCGGAAGCCTGCGAATTGGTTGGCTTTTATTTATTTATTTATTTATTTATTTATTTATTTATTTATTTTATAATCATATCGCCCCAAGCAAGGTATTTTACTGCCACTGTTTTACAGGAGGTTACATAGGAGGAAAGTTATGAGAAAGAGTGACAGGTTATAGGGGGTGTCACGAAATGGGTAAGAGAAGGATGAGAATACTGATGAAAGTGGAATGGACTGTGAAAGGAGCATGAGAGAGAGGATGCAAGTTAATAAGATAGGAGTTGACTATTGACATCACATTTAAATTCTTGGAGATTGTAGCTGTCGGGGAAACAAGTAAATAGAAGGGAATTCCACAGCCGGGAAATGTGAGAAAAGAAACTGATGGAGTAGAATTTGCGTTTACAATTTATTGGTTTCACAGTAAAATGGTGGGACCTAGTTGCTAATCTTGTGGCTCGAGTAAATTTATATATACAAGGAACCAGTGAGCTAAGTTCATCGGAGCAGAAGCCGTGAAAATATTTGTAGAAGAGACTCAGGGAAGCCACATTGCGCCGGTGAGAAAGTGACTGTATCTGAGCTGCCAGTTATTATAGAGACTTCGGTATATCTTCGAGATATAAAAAAAACAACACCGGTTTATACAGAGACGACAGATTAATCCTCCGACTCAAAAGAAGTCCACAAGAAACTGACTGACTACGAAAGGACTTGATTAATTTTTTTAAAGATCACGAACTGAAAATTACTACCACCACTAACGCTAAAGTGATCAACGTCCTTGACGTAACCTTTGAGCTAAATAATGGACTGCACAAACCATACATTAAAGATTCTTAGTCATAAATTCTTCCGCAAAATTCCTAACCACAACCATAGAATATTAGACAATATTATTAAATCTAATTTTGATTAACTTCTAACTCTAGTAATAAGATAGATTTTGATAATTGTAAAATTAAATATAAGACCTCAGCTAAAAAGCTTAAACAATATAAGTTTAGAATTCTCTGATAAAAGCAAAGAAAGCAAATATATACCTAAATCACGCAGACCTAACATCATATGATTTAACCCCCCCTCCTTTAGTCTTAACGTCAAAACAAATATTGGAAAGATTTTCTTAATTTTAATCCACAAACATTTCAACCATTCTTCTGCACTAAAATAGATTTTCAACAAAAACAATGCTAAGTTAGTTATAATTGCGTCAAGAACTTCGATAAATATATCTCACTACATACATGTCCAACCCTCAAAATAATAGCAAATTAACTATCAATAACAGTAACCCTACCAAAAATGAATGTATCTGCCGAAAAAACACAGTCTGCCCACTTAGGGTCAATGTATTACTGAATGTATGATTTCCAAAACTAAAATCCGTTCTGAAGGCGATGTTAAATCTTATTTTGGTTCAATAGAAGACAAATGGAAAACTCGATTCTATAACTACAACTTCACTTTAAATAATAATAAATACATGACTAGCACTGCACTCTCCAAATGTTTTCACAATTAAAGAACAACAACAAAGACACAATTATTTTCTGGGACATCATCGCGAAAACAAAATCTTATAATGGTATAAGGATTAGATGTAACTTATGCCTTTTCGAAAAACTTGTCATCTCAAAGCACCTCAGTCAGTCAGTTAAGTGCCATGCTTGATACACGCTTTGGGCGATCATGTCTCGAAAGAGACATGACTGACTGGGCAGAAGTTTATCCCGCACTAGGTTGCCATTGCATTCTGCGGTATACTGGTTTCCGACCAAGGCTATAGAACCGAATCTGTCCTGCTATTTAACCCATAACTGGAAGGAAGAGACGGATTAATACCTTTTCCAAGAGTATTTGCGCGTAAGTGAATACAATGAATTCAACTGGAATTCGAACTCAGGTCCCCAGTTTCTCGTTCCGAGCCGATATCCACTGTACCACAACGTACATCCTTAAAGCACCTACATAACCATAATATATATCTCCAAAGCGTTCGACAGAGTCTGGCATGCTGGCCTTCTACGCAAACTGCGGAGCTATGGTATAACTGGACATTTGTTTGACCTAATCCAGTCTTTCCTCTCTAACTGCACATTGAAAGTGATATTAAACGGACATGCCTCCCAGAACTACTATACGAACGCGGGTGGCCCTCAAGGCTATATCCTATTTCCTACGCTCTTTCTGATCTACATTAATGATCTACCCTATGCCATAAGATCCCAAGTAGACATGTACGCCGATGACGCCACAGTTTACTCTTGCGTCAATCAAAAATCTGGTGTGGGCGACAAAGCGAACCTCGCTGCCGAGCCTGAAAAGAACCTCCAATCCGAAGTGGACTGGGGTAAGAAAAATGTCATTTAGAAGGTGTCTATTGACCCTAAATTTAAACTCTTGGAGGTTGTAGCCGTAGGGGAAGCAAGCATGCGGAAGGGAATTCCACAGGCAGTAAGTGCGAGAAAAGAAGCTGTTGGAGTAGAAATTGCGGTTACATTTCGTCGGTTTAACTGTAAAAGGGTGGGACCTAGTTGCTAATCTAGTATCTCGTGCAAATTCACACCTAGGGGGCACCAGTGATTTAAGTTCATCAGAGCAGTAGCCATGAAAGTATCTATAGAAGAGGCACAGGGAAGCCACATCACGCCGGTGAGAGAGTGACTGCAGGCGGTCAGCTAAGTCGGTATCAATCACATTACAGAGTCGTCGCTGTATTTTGTCAAGAACTCCGAGGAGAATAACAGGAGCACCCGACCAGATGTGGCAGCAGTATTCAAAACACAGGCGGATGGTAGATTTATATAAGTGCAGGATAGATTCAGACGGAAAGAATTTCCGGGCCCTGCAGCAATGGATTCGACGTCGTCATTCCACTTGAGGTCCGCTGAGAGTGTCAGGCCAAGCAGGTGTAGTGTTTTACTATCTTAATCTTAATATCTGCTTAAATACTTAGAACCAGACTTAACCAAACCATCTTTTCACTTTTCTTTTCAAGTTATTTATTTATTATAATTATCTTTTGTTATTATCTATTATTAGGTTTTGTGTCGAGGTCCCCCACCCCGATAATCGAAAAATCGGGTTATAGAAGGAGTGGTCCACTTTTAATCAAATTTGATACACTCATAGACAAAGACATAAGAAACGATAATCAGAAGTTTCAGTGTTTCAGTTCTTACAATAGTGCAGAAAATCCATAATATATATATATATATATATAAAAGGTAAGATACCGGGTCTGATCAAAATCAGTTTTTCAGCCCTTTTATGTTAGTTTTTGCTTCGGATTTGGCTCTAAGTAGGCATAATTGTAGCTCTTAGTCTCAGCCATGATACCATTTACTCAGAGGACTTATTTAGCCTACAAAATTCAGTTTACGACAAAAAAAAAATTATTCGATATCGATACCAGGAAATCAAAATTTGACTTACATCCATTCATTTTTCTTTCAGTCTACGGTTTCGCTTTAACTGGAAACAACTATTGCTTTTTAGTCTTTCTTGCCAACGTCCAAACAGTCTGAGCTCCAGAACCATGAATTAGTTTTAAAGCTTTCATTACACCCGAGCAACGCCGGGCTATAATGCTGGTATATATATATATATATATGCTGGTATATATTACATTTACTCAGAGGACTTATTTAGCCTACAAAATTCAGTTTACGACAAAAAAAAAACTTATTTGATATCGATACCAGGAAATCAAAATTTGACTTACATCCATTCATTTTTCTTTCAGTCTACGGTTTCGATTTAACTGGAAACAACTATTGCTTTTTAGTCTTTCTTGCCAACGTCCAAACAGTCTGAGCTCCAGAACCATGAATTAGTTTTAAAGCTTTCATTACACCCGAGCAACACCGGGCTATAATGCTAGTTTTATATATATGCACATGCACTCATACATATCCATATATATTCATTTATATTTCTTTCACCTTTTTTTCTCTGATTTCGACAACTGAAAATAAATATAATTTAAATATATTAAATAAACAAACATACGTTAAATATGGCTCCAAATATATTTAATACTTATTTTGATTACTATTTATTTATCTATTTTAAATTCCTTCGATTTTACTTTCAATTTTTAATTTTGGTATAAACCAAATAAAAATTATATATCTAATTAATACATTTAATAAATGAAAATATTGACATCTCAAATTTTAATTAAAACCACCTTAAACAACGCTAGAATAAAAAAATAAAATATAGAAACGGTCAGTTAATAATATACACCTGAGGACTGAGTAATACATGGAACTCCGAGTCGTGCTTTAGACGTAGAATAATATGTGTACTTATGAATCTATACTTAACAACGCTGTTATATTACATTGAGCACTGTTCTCTTAACACCTGATGGATATATATACATCGGTGTGTATCTGTGTGTATACACATATCCATACCTACCTATTCTTATATATATATATATATATATATATATAATGTATCGAGGCAGCAGATAATTTTCTAAACATATAATGTTAAATATAAGAGACAATGAATGTCTATTATGTTTAATCATGAGCCAGTCTAAACATTGTATTTTCGCTTTAATTTCAGGTTATATATATAGGTTCTCTTATCACCCGGTTCACACTCTACCCCGATCTTTGTAGGAGTTGTTTATTCCTTGTTTCATGTTTATTATTGAGTTCTCGGTCCTTTGTAATGTCTGATTCAAATCTATACTTCTAACATCTGAACACTGAAATTTTATTTACAAATTTTTCGTCAATAGAATAGTTTTCGCTTATTTTCAGATTCACCTATTTTCAGGCTCGCCTATTTTCAGGCACGCCTATTTTCAGGTTCGCCTATTTTCAGGTTCGCCTATTTTCAGGCTCGCCTATTTTCAGGCACGCCTATTTTCAGGCTCGCCTATTTTCAGGTTCGCCTATTTTCAGGCTCGCCTATTTTCAGGCTCGCCTATTTTCAGGCTCGCCTATTTTCAGGCTCGCCTATTTTGTTGATTTCTTTATGCTTACACTTTTTATTTACTTTTTAATTTTTTTTAAATCTCCTTATAGGTACCTCCACTTTTAAGTTTAAAATTTCGATACCTGATTTTAAAATGAAATTTTTAAAATTCAAAAACATTCTTGATGGTTTCATTTTAGATTTAATTAAAAGCCTAATGATTAAATTTATTATTTCCATTCGGTAAAAATTTCTGGTGTAATTCAGATAGAAATTATATAGATTTGAAATCACATTTAATTTCAATTTCTTAAATTTTCTTAAAAACGACCATTTTCTTAATCTTAAGAAATTTGTAAACAAACAAAAACTTATCGATTTTAAAAATATTTCAAAAGATTTCTGACACTTTAAAAAAAGCGTAAAAAAGCCAATGTTAACTTTGTAGAAGACGATGACGTAAACAAAACAAGCATTCTATCCAAAATTTCGAACGTGTTAGAAAGGATTAAAAAATTTAAAAAATGATAGAAAAAAATTATTTGGTCTTTCCTCTTAATAATAATATCAACATTTTGACTATAAAACTTTATTTTCGTTAAGTTTGTGGCGTTTTGCATTATGCTGTGAATTAGTGGAGGTACCTATATATATATTACCAAGTAAATCAACCACATTTTACTGCCTGATTATGGTATCTTAACACCGAATCTTTATATCTATTGATTTGCCGTCGGTTATTATTATTATGTCATTTTTCATCATATTTCGATTTCTGCTTTGGTCTCACTACCAACCAAGTCTGCGGGGAGACCTAAGGCAGGTCGTGGCGTGTTGTTATGGCTCCATTTCATGTTTTTCTATCTTCCCTATCATCCCTAGCATTACATAGATAAAGTTTTCCTTAGTGTGTGGGCTGTACTTAATAAGACAACTTTTTGTATATCTCTTAAGCTGGGATTTCCAGGGATTCTTTCAATGTGTTGTTTTGTTCCATTTTTTATCATTCCAAGTGCACCTACTATCACTGGCACAACTCTTGATTTCAATTTCCACATTTTTTTCTATTTCAATTTCCAGGTCTTTATATTTTGACAGTTTTTCAATATTATTATTATTATTATTATTATTATTATTATTATTATTATTATTATTATTATAACCATATATCTTCATGTTTTTCTATCTTCCCTATATCCCTAGCATTACATAGATAAAGTTTTCCTTAGTGTGTGGGCTGTACTTAATAAGACAATTTTTTTGTATATCTCTTAAGCTGGGATTTCCAGGGGTTCTTTCAATGTGTTGTTTTGTTCCATTTTATATCATTCCAAGTGCACCTACTATCACTGGCACAACTCTTGATTTCAGTTTCCACATTTTTTTCTATTTCAATTTCCAGGTCTTTATATTTTGACAGTTTTTCAATATTATTATTATGTCATTTTTCATCATATTTCGATTTCTGCATTGGTCTCACTACCAACCAAGTCTGCGGGGAGACCTAAGGCAGGTAGTGGCGTGTTGTTATGACTCCATTTCATGTTTTTCTATCCTCCCTATCATCCCCAGCATTACATAGATAACGTTTTCCTTAGTGTGTGGGCTGTACTTAATAATACAATTTTTTGTATATCTCTTAAGCTGGGGTTTCCAGGGATTCTTTCAATGTGTTGTTTTGTTCCATTTTTTATCATTCCAAGTGCACCTACTATCACTGGCACAACTCTTGTTTTCAATTTCCACATTTTTTCTATTTCAATTTCCAGGTCTTTATATTTTGACAGTTTTTCAAATTCCTTGATTGCTATGTTACAATCCGCTGGACAAGCCATATCAATTAATAGACAAGTTTTCTCCTTCTGGTTTTTAACAATAATGTCTGGCCTGTTTGCTTCAATTTTTCTGTCTGTGTAGATGGTGTAATCCCATAGAATGGTTACATCTTCTATTTCTGTAACCGGTGCTGGATGATGTTCATACCAGTGTTTGTTTACAGCTTTTCCATAATGTTTGCACATTGCCCAATGTAAATATTGCCCAACTCTATCGTGGCGATTTTTATATTCGTTTGGGGCAAGCACAGAACAGCCTGAGATTAGGTGGTCTATTGTTTCTTGGTGTTTATCACAAAACCTGCATTTTGGATCCATATTATTATGCATAATATTTGCCTGAAAGTTTCTCGTGAAAAGACTTTGGTCTTGTGCTGCAAGTATAAATCCTTCAGTTTCAGACTTTAATCCAGATGCACGTAACCATCGATGAGTATTAACTTTGTCAACATTGGATTTATTGGCACGTACTGGATATTGGCCATGCAGAGGTTTGTCTTGCCAGCGCTGTTTCATCTTTTCAAGAGCTTTATCTTTGGCTTTCATTTTCATATTTTTTGCCGCAATAGTTGGTTCTTGGCTACTGTTTTGCTTTTCTACAGAATCTACTAACTGTAATTCTTGTTTGTATTTACTGCCTTCTTTTATTATTGAATATTTTTTCTTTCTTTCTTCATGTTGCCTTACTAATTGTATCATCCAATCCTTTGTTGTTTCTATGTATGTTAGTAAGCCAATAGTTGTTGTCTTGTATGACAATTCCAGCTGAATAAGACCCCTTCCACCTTCTTTACGGGGTATGTATAGACGGTCTACATCAGCCTTTGGGTGATGCATCCTATGCTTAGAAAGAAGCTTTCTTGTTTTAGCATCCATTCGCCTGATGTCGTTTAGAGTCCAGTTTAAGATGTTGAAGCTATATTGGACAACTGGGATTGCAAGGCTATTAATGGCCATAACTCTATTCTGTGAATTTAATTCAGTTTTTAATATCATTCGTAGCCTTCTATAGTACTCTTTACGCACTATTTCTTTCATTTTTTTATGGTGAATGTTTTCGCTCTCATTTACACCTAGGTATTTATAAGCTTCTTCTGGTTTCAATTCTTTTATTGTTACAGCAGGGTCTAGGCTAATTGAGGATGTTTCTTGTATTGATCCACGTAAAACTGTAGCTTTAGCACATTTATTCAAATTAAATTTCATTCCAATGTCTTCGCTGAAGCATTTTACAGTTTGCAGAAGACCTTCCAGCTCATTATCATTCTTAGCATATAACTTTAAGTCATCCATGTAAAATAGATGGCTTATTTTCTTTTGGCCTATTTTATAACCACATTCTGTCTTATTAAGTTGACTGGTTAGTGCTATTAATGATATGCAGAATAGTAAGGGAGATAAAGAATCACCTTGAAATATACCTCTTTTGATGTTTATTTCATCAGACTTATAGGTTCCATTTATATGATTGAGGTAAAGGGTTGTTTTCCATATAGACATGCACTGTTTGATGAAATTGATGATGACGGGCGATATCTTGTATATATTTAAAGTCTTTAAAATCCATTCATGTGGCACACTATCGAATGCCTTTCGGTAGTCTATCCAGGCAGTACTAAGATTTTTCTTTGTCTTGTAGCAGTTTTCCAGGATCATTTTGTTAATTAGCAATTGGTCTTTACAGCCATAACAGCCACGTTTGCACCCTTTTTGTTCAAGCGGTATCATGTCATTTCTTTCTAAGAATAAATATGTTTGTTTTGTTAAAATAGATGTTAGTAGTTTATATGTTGTCGGAAGACATGTAATTGGTCTGTAGTTTTTCGGGTTGTTTGTGTCACCATTCTTGGGTAGAAGAAATGTAATTCCTTTTGTCATCCATGCAGGAATTTTAGTGGGATCGTCAACCATTTCTTAGAGTTCTTTGGCTAATTTTTTATGTGCTGCATTTAAATAATATAGCCAAAAGTTAGGAATTTTATCTATACCTGGAGTTTTCCAATTGTGTGCTTTTTTTAGTGCAAATTTAATATCATCTTCTGTAATTCCAGACCATGTCTGTTCGGGTTTATTCTTCATTCGTTCTATCTCCTGCGTAATCCAATGTACTTCCTTGCTAGGTTCTTTAGGGCAAGCCCATATCTTTTCCCAGAACTGTGTGACTTCTTCCATTCTGGGGGGTACTGTCACTTCAATTCTTTTTTTACCTATTTCCCTGTAAAATCTCTTTGTATCAGTCTGAAAGATCTTGTTTTGTCTGTAAAATTTTGCTCTTTTTTCATAGCGTCTTATTCTTTGAGCCTTCAGTTGGATTTTTTGCTTTATTTTTTCTTTATTTGATAAGACGTCATTTTCATTCCTGATGTTATATTTTTTTTCGGCTCTTCTTCTTTTCCTAGTTCTTACATTTATTCCTCTGCTCAGTTCATCCAGTACTGACAGTTCACTTCTTAGTTGTTCGATTTCTTTTTCGATTTTTCTTTTCCAAGGTGGATCTTCACGTCTGCGTGACTGCCTTGTTTTTATTTTGATGTTTAATTTTTTTGTTGCTGCTGTTGCTGATGCATATATTACTTCGTTAAGATTTGTATTCGGGTCTTCATCCAGTATTGATTTCAGTGCTGCATTGTACAATTTAATAGTTCGGAGGTTTTGTTTTGTTGGTTGGAATTTTGGGAGCTGTTCACGTTCCTCCATTGTAATACTTTGTATTTGACTTAGCTGGTTTTTTATTTCTATCTTGGCTTCCTGTATATTGTTATTTTCCGTCAAATAATTATCTTCGATGTGTTCTGAACTAATTTTATTTTTGTCTTTTAACTGACTCAGACTCAGATCGCACCTTTCCAGCACTTTTAGACTTACATCATTATCTTCGCAGTGATTTGCGTGTTTCACGGTTTCTTCATTATGACCTGTGATTTGTTTGATGTTATTACTTTTTATTTCTGGTTCCGGTTCCTTTTCATATTTTGTTGATTCGACTCTTCTTGTTACAATTCTTTTAATTTCGTGAATCTCAGCCTCTGACAGTCGGTTATTACGAATAATGTACCTACGTACATTGGCCAATTTATTTTCGTCAATATACTTTCTATTTGTTTGACCAACTTTTTCACGCCAAATGTCATATGTTTGGCGAGTCATGTTTTTTTGAGGTTTGAGTAACGCTTCATGAAATGCAGTCATAACGACTTTGTACTCCTCACGAGACCATTTTATTTTTTCTTTCTTTAAATATACGGTTGTAGATCTAGCTGGTGAATTTTCAGGACCATCATTAGGATTATCCTGGTTGTGGGGACCTGAAGATACATTCTTTGTGTAGGAGTTTGTTCCTATGGCAGATTTTTCGACCTCAGGTAGGTTCCCTCCTGAAGGACGGGCTCCCTGTTTATCCACTGGAAGAGCCATACTGGACTTTTTATTTCTATTTGTGTTTTTCATGTTTTTCCCACGAGTGACGCACGGGTCCAAAAGTCCACCCAAAGTTGCCCGGCACGTTGGGTAACGGTCTTTTACAAACAGGGTCCCGAAGCCTGTAGGGAATCGTTTGTGACCTCATAACGCAGTAGCCATTCACTCCTCGGCACGATTAACACCTTGAGTTGCGGGTTGTTGTTCGGAGTTTTCCTTCTCCTAAATGGGCTGCCAAGCAACATCTGACATAGACGCGATTGGAATTCAAGGAGAAAGACGGCTCAACGAAACAAAACATCAATATTACTAGAGTAGTTTGTTTAAAAAAAAAAAAAAAAAAAAAAATTATAATATCTTAAGAAAAAAAAAATCCTGTTTATATTAAAACAAAATTTCATATTGAGAAAAGGAAAAATTCAAATAGAGAGACGTTTGTTGAAAAAAAAAAAAAAAAAAAAAAAAAATGTAATAATTTGTTCGTCCACTTTATCTTTCATTTTTTCAACAAAGTCGTTGGTCAATATTGGATTATTATTATCATAATAAGATAAATTAAATAAGTAAATTAAAACAATAAATAAATAAAAATAAATTTATCAAAAAAATACGTAGACTTTCTATAAAATAATACCATATAAATTGTTTTTCATCGGATTTAATTTATTTTCTTGTTTTGTTTTGTTTTTAAGAAAATTATAATAGTTAAAAAAAAAAAAAAAAAAAAAAAATAATAATTTACACGAAATATCGACAGCTAAAGGAAATATAATACGGATGATTTTATTTAGGTTAATTTAAAGAACAAACAGATAAATTAAAATAAAGCAGAATTTCGTTAAAAAAAAAAAAAAAAATTCCCTAATATCTAAAGAAAAAATCCTGTTTATATTAAAACAGAATTTCATATTGAGAAAAAGAAAAATTCAAAGAGAGAGACGCTGGTTGAAAAAACAAACAAACAAACTTGGATGTAACGGCCGTTCATCGGAGAAAAAAAAAAAAACATCACTGCACTTAGAGAGTATTGTTAAAAAAAAAAAAAAAAAAACATTTATTGCTACTATTAACCTTTGTCCTTGCAAAAAAAAAAAAAAAAATTCAAAATTTAATTTAATATGAAAAAAAAAAAAAAAAAAAAAAAGTGGACATACCTTAGGCTTTGAGTTTGAGTTTACTACCGTAACATTTAAAAATAATAATTTGTTCGCCCACTGTATTCTGTGTTATTCTTTCATTAAATCCAGCGAGAATAAAATTATCGAAAAATAAATAAATATATAAAATGAACGAACAAATTAAATATAATAAATTATTACATATTCTCTCTAAGAAAGAATATCCTAGATCGAACATTTTTTTAGTGTTTTTCGTCATATTTTTTTTTTTTTTCGTTGTCTTGCTTTAGAAGACTAGTTAATAAATCTATTTAAAGGATCATTAAAAGAAGAAACATACAATTTGAATTATATACGAAGAAAAAATTAATGTTTATGTTTAAAATAGTGAAATTCAAAATTAATGTTTACGTTAAAAAAAAAAAAAAAAAAAAAAATCTCAAAAAATTTTTTAATAGGAAAGAAAAAGTGGACATACCTTTGAGTTTACTACCGTAAAATTTAAAAATAATTTGTTGGCCTACTGTATTCTGTGTTATTCTTTCATTAAATCCAACGAGAATAAGATTATCGAAAAATAAACAAATATATAAAATGAACGAACAAATATAAATAAATTATACATATTCTTTCTAAGAAAGAATTTTTTCTAAGAAAAATTATTACATATTTTTTCTAAGAATGAATATCGTCGATCGAACAGAGCGCTTTTCGTCATATTTTTTATCGTTGTCTTGCTTTAGAAAACTAGTTAATAAATCTCTTTAAGGATCATTGAAAGAAGAAACATACAACTAAAATTATATACGAAGGGAAAAATTAATGTTTATGTTTAATATAGTTTAATATAGTGAAATGAGAAATTAATGTTTACATAAAAAAAAAGAAAAAACGTTACGTTTTCAGGAGCCTCAGAAAAGCACGTCATTCTCGTTGTAATCCCAACCGCGTATTATTATTATTATTATTATTATTATTATTATTATTATGTCATTTTTCATCATATTTCGATTTCTGCTTTGGTCTCACTACCAACCAAGTCTGCGGGGAGACCTAAGGCAGGTAGTGGCGTGTTGTTATGGCTCCATTTCATGTTTTTCTATCTTCCCTATCATCCTCAGCATTACATAGATAAAGTTTTCCTTAGTGTGTGGGCTGTACTTAATAAGACAATTTTTTGTATGTCTCTTAAGCTGGGGTTTCCAGGGATTCTTTCAATGTGTTGTTTTGTTCCATTTTTTATCATTCCAAGTGCACCTACTATCACTGGCACAACTCTTGTTTTCAATTTCCACATTTTTTTTCTATTTCAATTTCCAGGTCTTTATATTTTGACAGTTTTTCAATATTATTATTATTATTATTATTATTATTATTATTATAACCATATATCTTCATGTTTTTCTATCTTCCCTATATCCCTAGCATTACATAGATAAAGTTTTCCTTAGTGTGTGGGCTGTACTTAATAAGACAATTTTTTGTATATCTCTTAAGCTGGGGTTTCCAGGGATTCTTTCAATGTGTTGTTTTTTCCATTTTTTATCATTCCAAGTGCACCTACTATCACTGGCACAACTCTTGATTTCAATTTCCACATTTTTTTCTATTTCAATTTCCAGGTCTTTATATTTTGACAGTTTTTCAATATTATTATTATTATTATTATTATTATTATCATTATTATTATTATTATTATTATTGTTGTTGTTGTTGTTATTATAACCATATATCTATGGTCTACATTTGTATTGACCACTTTTTAAAAGTCAATATCTAGCTGTGGAATGTACTTCCATTAGTAACCATTACTTATATTATTATTATTATTATTGTTGTTGTTGTTGTTGTTGTTGTTGTTGTTGTTTTATAGGTGTATTCACTCATATAAAGAGATATACCCTTTGGAATTTTGCGCAACTTCATTTTTATCTTTCTAACGCCATTCCAAATCTGTTCGTGCATGCACATTTTTGCCAATATTTTTATCAAATACTTTCATTGAAATATATAATTTTTTGGTTTGTGTAAGTAAAAATATATATTTATACTCATTCAAAGGCTTAACACTTGCAAGATAAGCCGGTGTTGCATAGTTTAAAACTATTTGAAACGAAGAAAAGCTTAGAAATTGGCAGGAAAATATTTTATCAAAGAAAAACAAGTACATATTTTCTCCCCAAAATATTTGCGAACACACGTACAGCGCGAGAAGAGATAAGAAAAGAATTTAGCAAAAGCAATCAATGAGCAAGAGGCATATATAGAAAGCCGTCTTCCTAGTAAGGTACATCGTATTCTTCTTCTATGTGCCCTGTCCCTTCAGGACGTAGGCGATCATGGCTTTCCATGTCTCCCTATGCTTGGTGGCTCTTAGCATGCCTTCTGTTACACCATGTAACCCTCGTTCCATCATCCACCTGATTAGGTCCTTCAAATATGTTATCCGCTGCTTTCCCCTGACTGTTTTTCCCTGTATCTGGCCTGTTAGTATCAGGTTCTCTAAGACCTCCTTCCTCATTGCTTGTCTCAGGAACTTCAGCTATCACTCTTTTTGTTTCCATCAGTGCTCACATGCTCGATCCATGATATACGCAGCATCCTTCTGTAGAAGAAAGAATTATACCTGTGATTTATTGATTATGCGAAAACGTTTGACAAAATACGCCACTAAGAATTGATGGAGATGCACGGCAGCCTTGGCATACTTGGGAAAGACTTAAGGGTAATCAAGAATCTTTACTGGCAACTATTTCGCTAGAAACAAGGAACAGAGTACTGGATTGCTATGTATTGTCAGTTCTTCAATATGCATCGTATTAGGCTACAAATATCATCAAATAATGGCTATGATTACTTTTCTTTTCTTTGTCAGTTTTGACGACGACAAAAATAACAGATTATTCTCGACTCATCGAGAAATTACAACAGTTCCGGAAGAGGGTTTTTTCGTTTGTTTACTGTTTAATTTTTTCTTTTACAAAATGAGAAACTTCTTCTATGTGCCTTGTCCTTTCAGGACGTAGGCGATCATGGCCTTCCACGTCTCCCTATCCCTGGTGGCTCTTAGCACGCTTTCTCCTATAACATTTCACAGCCCCCGTTCTGTTATCCACCTTCTCAGGCTCCACAAATATGTTATCCGCTGCTTTCCTCTGTCTCTTTTCCCCTCTATCTGGCCTGTCAGTATCAGGTTCTCCAAGCCTTCCTTCCTCATTTGTTTCCTTCAATTGTCTCTTCCTGATGCTCAATATTAATTTCCTTTTCGTTTCCATTCTTTTCAACACTTTGTCATTGTTTACATGCTCGGTCCACAATATCCACAGCATGCTTCTGTAGAACCACATTTCAGCTGCTTCAAGTTTTCCCTACATCTTTGTTGATATTGTCCAATATTCACTCCCATACAAGACGGAAATTACAGAGAATCATTCAAACACCGCTACATCATGTCAGCCACTCAGTAAGGGGCAGTACGTGATACATCTCTGGGCGATCATGTCTCTTTCGATTCATGACTAACAAGGCAGAATATTTTCCTGCAGCAGGCTTTCGTTTCTTTCTGCGGTAGGCTTTCCTTTCTTTCTGAATTCTGTCCTGATTTTCAGTCCAAAGATGGAAAGAGAAAAGACAGATTCATATTTTCTTAATGGCAGTTACTCGTAAGTGAATTTAACAAATCCGACTGAAATTCGAACACGTTCTTCTCATCCCGAACCGATATCCTTTACACCCGCATACACATTACGTAATATCAATCCTCCTATAAAATAAAAAATGGCTTTATAAATTTATTTGGTCGTCTCTTCTTGGTAATGAGATAATCCATTGTCATAGTAACAGTAGGTGTTAGTACACGCTAAAAAACGAACAGTTACAGTAATGATAGAATACCTCATTAAACTTTTATTAGAACAAGTTATGATGTTTTTTTTTAATTTCTCTTGTTTCTTGTCATCTTCCATTGTATAATTTTACTTTTAACTTTTCCTAACATGAGATTCTTTATAACATACAAGAACAGGGTTAATTATACAGGAATTAAGTCTCAGCCACTCCTCGAAATTTTTGTTACTGATTTGTGGAAACAGAGCCGAGAAAATCATCAGAGCCTTTCCATAAACAGTGGCATAAGAAACCAGGAAAAATAAACATCTAATTTCAAAATGTTATTATATAAGCCCCTCTCAACATAAACAGTATTTCAAAGTATTATAGAGTAAGTCTACTATTTGCCAGTTTCAGTGCTTGTATTCGATTTCTCGTGGATTTGATCAAGTTATCAGCAAAGATGTGCGTTGTGGTGCATTGGATTACGGCTCGGAACGAGAAATCGGAGAGCCGAGTTCGAATTCCAGCTGAATTCATTGCATTCACTTACGCGCAAATACCCTTGGAAAAGGTATAATCCGCCTATTCCTTCCAGTTATGGGTTAAATAACAGGACAGATTGGGTTCTATAGCCTTGGCAGGCAACCAGTCTACCGCAGAAAGCTATAGCAACCAACTGCGGGATAATCTTCTGCCCAGTCAGTCCTGTCTCTTTCGAGACATGATTGCCCAAGCGTGTATCATGTATGGCACTTAACTGACTGACTGATCAACAATGGTCTTATCCATATTTTGCCACTCCTTTAGCAATGTTTCTTTAAGGGTTGCCAGTGACATGACTTTGGTTGCACGCTCTCGAAGTTTTCGATCAAGGTGCTTCCAAAGGGGCTCTATTGGATTCATGTCAGGACTTTAAGCTACCCATGTCAGTGACTCTGTTCCTTGCAATTCTTTGCAGGCCTTTGTTACTTTGCTTGTATGGCATGGCGTTACATCTTCTTGAGAAAGGTAGACATCTTTGTCAATTTGGTTGGTTTCGGATAGTGGGAGTAGTCCTTTTTCTAATATTTGACAGAATTTTAGACCATTCAATCGCTTGTCAACAAGAATCAGCTCAGATATCCCTCCAAACCAAACGCCGCTCCCACACCATTACTCCAGTTTCTCCGTGTTTCGCGGTCACCTGAAAACATTCATAAATCTGTCTCGAATTCAAATATTGGCAATATATGTTGGACTTTCTTTTAAATATATGTATACTGTGCAGACACCCATGAGCTAACCCATTTTATAGTTCACCAATAGAAGGCTACATAATAGTGATTATCCTTCATCACAAAGATCTGGATAAAAATACAGTATCTGAAGAAGACCGGAGAGTAAAACCTCTGAAACGATGTTCGTAAAACAACCAAGATGTGATTACTGATTCGAATAACAAAGCATGTAATATCTTCTTCATCTAAAAATGTCCAAAAATTCTATAGGTACCTGGAAATGGCTGGAATGTACAATAGCCGAAATATTGTCAGCGCAACAATCAAGATGCGTATACTGATCGGAATAGTAAAGATTATGACATTGACAATAGTTTGTTTCAATAATTGTTTCAATAGTTTGTTTCAATAATTGTTTCAATAGTTTGTTTCAATAATTGTTTCAATAGTTTGTTTCAATAATTGTTTCAATAGTTTGTTTCAATAATTCTGAAAAAATAGGATTATGCCTATAGATAAATAATATAGGTTACTTACGTAGAAAATATCTTCTTCTTCTTCTACGTGCCTCATCTCTTCAGGACGTAGGCGATCATGATCTCCTACGCCTCCCTATCCCTATAACGCTCACAGCATTCTTTCTCCTGTTACCTCACCGAAACCTCGCTCTGTCATTCATTTGCTCAAGGCCATCACGTACGTTACGCGTTGCTTTCCCCGTCTCTTCATCTCTATAGGGCTTGTGAGTATCAGATTCTCCAAGCCCTCCATCCTCATTACCTGTCCCAGAAACTTCGGCTCTCTTTTCCCGATGTTAATTATTAGTTTTCTTTTCGTTTTCATTCTCTCCAAAAACCTCATCGCATGTTTGGTTAATGGTATCCTTGAGGGCCGAACACGTGAGCGACGTTGAGGTTTTGGAGAGGAAATATACTCAGTCCAATTGTAAAATTGCTTAAATATAAACGTCATTTATTGACGCTATGCTAAACTGGTAATACTGATAACCACTAATTTACAAAAATGATTGCAGTTTAATTTTGCACACACCTAATATCTTGATAAATAAGGAAGAAATTGTCCGTACTGTTAAGAAGAAAAAAAAAACACCATTAGTCTATTGGCACTTTCTTTCTGCCTTCCTGTTCAGTCTATTGTTTTGTGAGCCACTATGTTTTGATCAATGTCTCCGCACTTAGTCGGGTGAAATTGAAAGTTCAATTTGTTGAGGTTAAGGCGTAAATAAAAGCTTTGTGAAATTGTCTATAGGAGTTTGTTAAACACTGCGATGAGATGCCAGAGTCGTGTTTCAATTATTAGACACACAGACAATGTGCGGGAGAAACAAGAATCCGAAGTAAACAAGACAGAGAAGCGGCTAAGAAAGAAACAGTCATAAAATGATATGGAATCGCAAAGAAGGGGGAAAAAGTCGTGATGGATATAGTTAAACAAAACAAAATTAGCTAAGAATAGATAGATAGATAGATAGATAGATAGATAGATAGATAGATAGATAGATAGATAGATAGATAGATAGATAGATAGATTCTGAAAAAATAAGAATATATTTTGCTAGATAGATATGAAGAGACTGGGGAAGGGGATAAGATAGATAGATAGATAGATAGATAGATAGATAGATAGATAGATAGATAGATAGATAGATTCTGAAAAAATAAGAATATATTTTGCTAGATAGATATGAAGAGACTGAGGAAGGATAAGATAGATAGATAGATAGATAGATAGATAGATAGATAGATAGATAGATAGATAGATAGATAGATAGATCGTCCGGTTCAGACTCCACCCACGTCTATTGAACTGGTTAAGAGGCTCATCCCTTGTTTCCTGTTTAGGATGTGGTTTCCGGCTTTCTCTTTTCCAATCTTTTCACTATTACGTAGCCCCCTGCACATTAGTGGCGTTACCGCCTTGCTCGGGGTGATACGATTATAAAAAAAGATAGATAGATAGATAGATAGATAGATAGATAGATAGATAGATAGATAGATAGATAGATAGGAATTTATTTTGTTAGATATATAGATATGAGCAGACTGAGATAGATAGATAGATAGATAGATAGATAGATAGATAGATAGATAGATAGGAATTTATTTTGTTAGATATATAGATATGAGCAGACTGAGATAGATAGATAGATAGATAGATAGATAGATAGATAGGAATTTATTTTGTTAGATATATAGATATGAGCAGACTGAGATATAGATAGATAGATAGATGAGATAGATAGATAGATAGATAGATAGATAGATAGATTTTGCTATATCCAACCGTAAACGAAGGCACTACTGCATAGCTGCATCCAGACATGTAGTTAATGGTGTAGAGAGAACAATGGCCTATTCAGAAAATAGATTATGATGGAGAGATAGCAATTGATTTTTTCTTGGAAATGATAAATCAATAGGCTTTTAGAATCATTTGCGTACATCTTACTTGTTTATAAGCCTTGTCTCGCGAAGATTTAATAGACACTCAGTCAGGCAATCAGATAGACGAAAGATAGATCTGCATATAAAATGGTAGATTATTCAATGTATTATAAAAATAAAAGCGTTATTCCACCAGCGACAACTGTAATAATTCCTGACAACTGACTAACACCTTCTTGCTCATCTTAAGCGCATATATAATCTAGACTTATTTATAAATGGAACTTTGTCTATGTGTGTGTCTGTGTGTGTGTCTGTGTGTGTGTGTCCGTTACCTATAGACACCGAAACGGCTGAACCGATTTTCTTGAAAATTTACACAGTTGTACTATAAGCGTCTGCGAATGTTCTTAGCTAGGTTTTGTGTCGAGGTACCCCCGATGAATATCGAAAATTGGGTTTTAGAAGGCGTGGTCCAGTGTTAATCAAATTTGATACACTCATAGACAAAGACATAATAAACGATATTCAGAAGTTTCAAGGTTTATGGCAAATCACCCTCGGCGGGTACATTTATTGCCAACTAATTTTTTATTTATTTATTGCTTGTAATACCCTTTTTCCTTTCAACAATTTATTGTTGTTTTTATATAAGATTTTGCGTCTAGTGATACTTTTTCATTTCGAGTATCAAGATTCATTGAGATTTGTTTTTTTAAGAGCAAGGTCCCCAAGTCCTACCCCTGTTATTTAACCCATAACTGGAGGGAAGGGACGGATTAATACTTTTCCCAAGGGTACCAGTGCTTAAGTGAATGCAGGATATTCACCTGGAATTCGAACTCGTCTCACCGATTTTTCTTTCCGAGCCGATATCCACTGCACCACGACGCACATCCGTCACTAAACGCTTACAGTACCTGGTATTCCCAAGCGGTCACTCATCTAAGTACTGACCAGGCGCAACGTTGCTTAACTTCGGTGATCGAGCGAGAACCGGTGTATTCAACGTGATAGGCCGTAAGCCACATTATTAAGGAGATAGATCAATAAAAGAACGGGAATTGATAGCGATTAACATTGCAATTTGGATATGTAAAAATTTAAAATTGACCGTAAAGCAAGAAGCCGGAAGAGAGTTCCATAAGCGAGAAGTGAGATAGAAGGAACTGTCACCATAGAAATTACGGTTATATCTAAGCATTTTATCTGTAATACTTTGAGAGATTTATAACAATCTAGTATCGCGCTTAAATTCATAAATTCGAAGTCCCATAGAGAAAAGTTCATCAGATTAATAATTATAAAAATTACAGAAAGTGGGCGAAACTGATATGCCAAGTCAGGACCGATATCATCACAAATTCTTCTTTAGATTTCATCAAGAAACTCTAAGTGCATAGCAGAACCACCTGAGCAGAAGTGGTTGCAATATTCACTGCATGGACGAATGGTAGAGTTATAAATGTGTAAGATGGATTCTTTGAGTTTGAGTTTTTGTTTTGTTTGACAGCATATCAACCTCTGTGGGTTATTTAACACCAAAAGGTGAGGTTTTAAAAGTATTCTTTTTTAATGTTCAGTTATAGTGAGACGGTTGGTTTAGTCAGATTTTAATGAAAATGTTTTGTATTTATATTTTTATTTTAGAAAACTGAAAGCATCTTCTAATTTTGTATTCAAAAATGTTTTACTGAGAATAATTTTTTCCTTCAAAATGTTTTATGGAAATATTTTTTTTTCTAAAAAAATATATTGTTGGCAATATTTTTCCTTCAAAAATGAATATCTATAAAAGTCTATTGTTATCTATATATTTCTATAAGAGTCTATTTTTATACTTTCATAGTGTTTTGACCCCAGTTTGGGGGGTTAACTATTTGCCCATAGATGGAAGCCTAACTGGTGCTACCACTCTGGGTCAGGGTAGACCTGGGAACAACAGCAATTATGAAGTGGTTCCATGCTCCTCACAACCTCCCAATCAGAGGCCTTGCTGCCGGATGCAGTTTATCGTCATGTCCAGAACCTAAGATGGATTCTTATGAGAAAAATTGTCTGGCCCAACAGAGGGAACTATCTTTCCTAGCAGCAAACTTAGCAGTTGATTCAATATAATCGTTCCGCTTCACATTTCTATGATAAAGAAAATTAACAATGACTGTACACAGTAGATATAAAATAATTGGTTGGATTCAGTGACTTGACCCCAAAATTTGTGAGTTCAATACCTGGTGACAGTAGTGACGAACTTAGAGAGGTGAATTAAATGAAGATAACTAAGACATCCGAGAACAATCTACCCCAGTGATCAAAATAAAGGATTTGGTTCAAACTTCCAGTAACCTGAAGAAGGTTGGAGTGTACAACAGCCGAAACATAGTGAATATCACAATAAAGATGAGAATAACAGTCCAAACAATGTAAATAATGCAAATACCTCATTTTATAAATATAAACAAATATTAGTAAATGTAGTTTTCCCTCAATAACAGTATCACCTAACGAGAGGACAAATTAAGAAAGCATTTTAAAAGATTTAAAACTTTATAAAAATATTATTAAATTTAAAAAAAATGAAAATAATTCTTGTAAAAATTCATTATTCATAAAAAATATTTTTCATATGACAATAGTGTTCATGATATATCTTATTCATAAAATCGATTAAAAGCTTTTCTAATTGAATGTCTTAGTTTTATTGCATGTTTTTATTTTATGATTCAGAGCAGATTTTTGTTAAGTGGCGGTCCTGTTTTATAAAAAGAAATTGATGAGTTAAATTCTCCAAAGACTAGTGCTTATAACTAATATAAATATTCAAGTGGTGAAAATTTAATTTCTCAAAATTTTATCAAATTGACACATGGTCCTGTGGATAAAAGGGTTGGTTAGATCCAGTGACTTGATCCAAAGAGTTGTGCGTACAATATCTGGCAACAGCAGTGGCGAACAACAAACTTATAGAGTTGATTTAAATTAAGATAAAACATTCGGAAGTCGCATGACTCATGGAACGAGAACAATCTACCGCGGGGATCGAAGTAAAGAGTTCGGTTCAAAATTCTAATCACAAGAAGGTCGGAGGGTAGAACGACCGAAACGTCATGATACCGAGCTCGAGAAGGACCTTCAATCCGTGGTGGACTGGGGTAAGAAATGGCTCGTAAAATTTCATGCTTCTAAAACGAAGCTGCTCTTTATGAACCATCATAAACAATCGCTCCTACCCCGCCATTAGCATGGAACAGGCTTGCCTCCCTGAGAGTAAGACACTACGCCTCCTTGGTCTCACACTCTCAGTGGAGCTCAACTGAAATGACTACATCGAATCTATTGTTAAATCCGCTGCTAAGAAGGTCGGTTCACTGTGCAAGTGTTTCCCGTCTGAGTCCATCCTGCAAATATATAAATCTACCATTCGCCCGTGTATTGAATACTTCTGCCACATCTGGTTGGGTGCCCCTGCTGTTCACTTGTAATGTGATACATACCGACTTGGCAGCTCGACTGCGGTCGCTATCTCACCGGCACGACGTGGCTTCTCTGTGCCTCTTCTATAAATACTCTCACGGCTTCTGCTCCGATGAACTTAGATCACTGGTGACTTCTACACGAGCTACTAGATTAGCAACTAGGTCCCACCCTTTTACAGTGAAATCGATAAAATGTAACCGCAATTTCTACTACAACAGCTTCTTTTATAGCCATGTTTATAAAAATTATCGATGACATGAGACATAACGGAATCCAAAGTGTCCAAAGGATATCCATGTTTGGAAAGTGTCATCTTTGTCTCATGTCATCGATAATTTTTATAAGGTTAAGTTACAAGTAGTTAAAAAATGTCCAATTTATTTACGACTACCTTACATTGGAACAGATGGTGAGGTTTTAGCTAGGCGAATTTCTCAGTCTGTTGGCAAGTGTTATTTTTCTGCCAATGTTCGTGTAAAATTTTTTACACGGCAACTTTTTTTCCTTCATTCATAAGGATAATTTACCTTCATTTTATATAAGTTCTGTTATTTACAAATTTCAGTGTAGTTGCAATTATTTCTTGCTATTATAAAATTTTGCTCTGTGAAAAATTTTTTCAAATATATATATATATATATATATATATATATATGCTTATTATATATGTATATATGCTTATTATATATATGTACTTCTTATATACATATATATATGCTTATTTTATATATATATATGCTTATTATATATATATGCTTATTATATATATATGCTTATTATATATATATATGATTATATATATATATATGTCTATATATATAAATATGCTTATTATATATATATATAAATGCTTATTATATATATATATATATATATCCTTATTATATATGCTTATTAAATATATATATATATATATATATATATATATATATATATATATGAGCATTATTTTCTTCGTTCTAACTTTCTTTTATTTTCTACACATTTTTATTTTCTGTACTGATTCCTTAAGTTTACGTAGTTTCCAATGCTATTCTCTATCATTTCCACTTATCCAATATGCTAGGCCACAAAAATCTCCTAAGCCGGCCAAGCATAGAAACGAATACAATATGGGAACCAGTAATTCGAGGTGCTAGAGAAAATCATTAGCTTCAAAGACTGCAATATGAGCTCTGCTAAAAATGTATTACTGAAACACTTGGTTTATAAGTCCCAAAAGTTCATACACTGATGCCCTCACGCACACAGTGGATACATGCGTTGGTTAATTCCACTGACTTTCCTTTTTAATCGTATCACCCCGAGCAAGACTGTAACGCCACTGATGTGCAGGGGGCTACGTAATAGTGAAAAGATTGGAAAAGAGAAAGCCGGAAACCACATCCTAAACAGGAAACAAGGGATGAGCCTCTTAACCTGTTCAATAGACGTGGGTGGAGTGTGACTCGGGCGATAGATCTATCTACTCCAATTGAAAAAAAATAACCGAAGTGAGAAGATTGGAAAAGAGAAAGCCGGAAACCGCATCCTAAACAGGGAACAAGGGATGAATCTCTTATCTCGGTTCAATAGACGTGGGTGGAGTGTGAACCGGGCGATAGATAAATCTATCTATTCCAATTGAATGCAAGGCTATAGTAGTTGTGAGCAAATAACTTAGAGAGTTAAGTTAAAGAGAGATAACTACATGATATCCGGACATATGAATCGAAATAAATGGTTCGGTTCACAATTTCTAGTACGCGAAGAAGCCCGGACCGTACAACGGCCGAAACGTCGTAAAGATGACAACAAAGATGAGGACAACAGTCCGAATAATGTAAATATTGCCTCATTATTTCTGATGAACGTGTTCTATTGAATTATTCACAGAAATGTTTTTTTTTTTTATTAATTGTTTTTCTATATTTTTTTTTCCAAATTAGCTGCTTCGTTTCTATACAAATAGGTTACCATAGGAACCGTTTTTTTTTTTCGATTTTTCAATTGTTTGAAGAATTTTCTTGAAGAGGGAAATGTTAGCAAAATAATTCATTAATTTTAAACATCCAACTGGTTTTCAGAATGTGCAACTTACATACCTTATTCTGATATTTCATATACCTTGTGTGTTAGTGTATGTGTTTGTAACTATATATGAAAGCCTTACACCGACTCTTTTTTTCTTCTGCATTTTTTTCCTAGTCCAAAAACAACTACCCTGCTTCATTACTGCTTTCTTAGAACGTTAATCTCACAAAACAGAGTTTGGCGGCCCCTACGCTTTAATTACAGTTATGTTGTCTGGCAACGATCAGCTGGAGGCGACATATTTTCCGCTCGATTCTTTCCCTATTCAATAACGATGTTTGTTTATCGTCTGCTTCAACCGGAAATGATCGGCTGATTTTTGTCTTTAACAAAAAAATAAGTAAAAAAAAAGGCTGTTTCGTTCACTTGTTTAATATTGTTCTTTAGATAACCATTAGTAGAACAGGCAGATATCTATTTTTTAAATCAAATAAACAATGAAAAAGTATGATTCAATGGAATTTGTTGTTTTAGTTAACGTGTTTATGAAGTTCACTTAAGTTTGGCACGAGGTCACAACAGAGCGCATAATGAGACAGAAACTCTCTACTCAACAGTAATGTAGATGACTAGCTCGCTAAACATTATCCTTCACTACGGCATCAAATATTTTGTTTGATTACTCGATAGTAACGTGCGTTTTTGCGTATATGTGGTTACCGTAACGACTGACAGCGCAGAAAAAAGGATTCAGCGAGCCCTGTTTAAATTCTGGTCTAGACTGTTCCATTAAACTTTACATTATATATATATATATATATATATATATATATATATATATATATATATATATAATCATTTCACCCCAAGCAAGGTTATTCCACTGCCACTATTGCGCAGGGGGTTACATAGGGAAAAGTGATGAGAACGAGTGGTTAGATATAGGAAATGTCAAGAGGAGGGTGATAGACGGGTAAGGATATCGAGGATGAGGTTTGGGAAGATGGGAAGAGTGTTTGAGAGAATGGATGCGAGTTAGTGGGTTAGGAGGTGTCTATTGACCTTACATTTAAACTCCTGAAGATTGTAGCTGTCGGGGAAGCAAGTATGTGGAAGGGAATTCCGCAGGAGGGAGGTGCGAGGAAAGAAACTGTTGGAGTAGAAATTGCGGTTACATTTTATCGGTTTCACTGTAAAAGAGTGGGACCTAGTTGCTAATCTAGTATCTCGTGCAAATTCGTACCTAGGGGGCACCAGTGATCTAATTTCATCGGAGCAGAAGCCGTGAAAATATTTATAGAAGAGGCACAGGGAAGCCACATCACGCCGGTGGGAGAGTGACTGCAGCCTGTCTGTCAAGTCGGTATCGATCACATTACAGATTCTTCGTTGTATTTTGTCAAGAACCCCGAGGAGAACACTCTTCCCAACTACCCAACCCTCATCCTCGCTATCCTTACCCGTCTTTCACCCTCCTTCTGACATTTCCTATATCTAACCACTCTTTCTCATCACCTTCCCCTATGTAATCCCCTGCGCAATAGTGGCACTGGAATGCCTTGCTTGGGGTGAAATGATTTTAAAAAATGTCAGGCCAGGAAGTTTTTCTCATCAGAATCCATTTTGCACATATATAAATCTCTTGTCATAACTGTCATAGCTCCTGCTATTTATCTTAAGGCTCTCGACGAAATACAAAGGAGTATCTGCAATATAATCAATCCTGACTGGGCACCCCGGCTTTTAGCACTTTCTCACCGGCGTGATGTGGCTTCCTTCTGTCTTTTCTATAACTATTTTCGTAGCAACTGCTCTGACGAACTTTTTCCCCAGGCGCCCTGCCCACATGAATTTACGTGTGCTATTATATTAGCAACAAGGTCCCACCCTTTTACCATCGAAATAGTTTTTATAAGGTTAAGTTACAAGTAGTTAAAAAATGTCCAATTTATTTACGACTATCTTATATTGGAACAGATGGTGAGGTTTTAGCTAGGCGAATTTATCAGTCTGTTAGCAAATGTATTTTTCTGCCAATGTTCGTGTAATATTCTTTCCTCCATTCGTAAGGATGTTTTACCTTCACTTCATATTAGTTCTGTTCTTTACAAATTTCAGTGTAGTTGCAGATGCGACTA
Organism: Ascarosepion bandense; assembly: GCA_037127315.1. Lineage (NCBI taxonomy): Eukaryota > Metazoa > Mollusca > Cephalopoda > Sepiida > Sepiidae > Ascarosepion > Ascarosepion bandense. The sequence continues at coordinate 1,527,484 of JBBBDQ010000732.1, forward strand.
CATAGGTAGAACACCTCAGCGTTTGGATCAAAGAGTTAAACAGCATTTACCTCCCAGAATTTTGAACTCAGCCGCAAGTAGTAGCCAACTTGTGAATACATCTAGGTCTTCAATAGCACAGCATGTAATAAATAGCAGGAATTGTGTGGGTTGTTTGATTGGTAAGAACTTTACAATTTTAATAAAGGTCCCACTCACTCTTTCATGTAAAGGTGCTCGAGTCCATATACATCAGATCCCGAAGACCTTTTCTCTGTAATCCATTTTGCACATATATAAATCTCTTGTCATAACAGTCATAGCTCCTGCTATTTATCTTAAGGCTCTCGACGAAATACAAAGGAGGATCTCAAATATAATCAATCCTGACTGGGAACCCCGGCTTTTGTTACTTTCTCACCGACATGATGTGGTTTCCTTCTGTCTTTTCTATAACTATTTTCATAGCAACTGCTCTGGCGAACTTTTTTCCCCTGGAGCCCCGCACACATTAATTTACGCGTGGTCTTATATTGGCAACAAGGTCCCACCCTTTTACCATCGAAATAGTTAAATGTAACCATCTCTTCTACTCTAACAGCTTGTTTTCTCGCACTTTCCGTTTGTTGAACTCCCTTTTATTTGCTTGCTTCCTTGATAGCTACAACCTCAAAAAGTTTAAAAGCAACGTCAATTTCCAACTCTAACCTTCTTGATTCCCATCCGCCTCTCATCCTTTCTTCGACATCCACATTAGTTTGTATTTCTTTCACTGTAACCCTTCGAGCAACTTTCTTGGGGTGAAATGATTATAAAAAGTATTTTGGCAATAGCTTATTGTTCTATGGATCGTGTCCCTTTAGAGCATTGGTGATGATGCCTCTCTACATCTTCCAGTTCTTTGTATCTTTTATTAACTTTTATCTTTTTGTTATCCCTCCTACTCCTTGTTCTATTAACTCTTTAGACAAAGCTCGTTAGGTACTCCTACTTTTGCCTTCAATACGTCTTGTGAGTGGTATATTTTCCAGGTCAGCTCTCCTCTCTTCTGTATCCCAGATGTTTCAAAGTTGTTTTGTTTTTTGTTTGTTTGTTTTGTTTTGTTTTTTTTTTGCTTTTTTTATTCTATGTATATGCATTCTTTTTTGTTTCCATTTTTTAACTTGCTCGTTACTCACATGAAAAGTCCTCGGTATCCTCAGTATCCTTCTGTAGAACGACATTTCTGTTCCCTCTTATTCGCCCGTGAGGTTATCCAACATTTAAGGCTATATAGGAAGGGCGATATTACATAACAGTTGAACACTATTTGTTTCTAACTAAATTTTCTTATATCTTATTAGTTTGCTTAACGTTTGGTAAATATCTTTCGTAATTCCAAATCGCCTTCTGATTTCTGTGTCACATTTTCTGTCCTCTATAAAAACGTTTCCTAGCTATTTAGTTTGTTTATATATTTGCTTGTGAAGCTGTGCATAAAATTCATTTGTTCTTAATTTAATACGGTATTGTTATCGTCGTATTAGAAATGTGAAGCTACTATGATGATTGCTAGGACTTTTGTCAAATGCAACATATTTACTGGTCTTGCATGTTTACATCGAATATCCTTTAACGTTTGTCTTGTCATTTACTTTCAGTGTTTCAAGGCTGTAGCGTTCTCAGACAAGGAGAAGTCCCCTAGATTGGAGCACATCATCTCTTCCATTTTCGATACATCTGTTGAATCACAAAGAAAGTACTATCGATTTACAATCGAAGGTAAAAAGTTGGATGATATACTCGTTAGGTTTGAGTTTTGAGTTTTGTTTAATGGCATATCAACCTCTGTGGGTTATTTAATGCCAAAAAGGTAGGGTTTTAAGGTATTATTTTTAACGTTCGATTATAGTGAGAAAAATTGATTTAGTTAAAATTTGATGAAAAAAAAAATTTTTTTTTAATTATTTTAGAAAACTGAGGCTGTCTTCTAGTTTTGTATTCAAAAATGTATTGTGGGCAATAATTTTTTCTTTTAAAAATATGTTATGGCAATACTTTTTTCCTTCAAAAATATATATTTTTCTGTAAAAGCCTAGTTTTATGAATATGTATTTCTATAAAAGTCTACGTCTGTTTTTATACTTTTATAGTGTTTTGACTCCCGTTTGGCGGGGTAACTATTTGATCATAGATGGGACCCTAACAGGTGCCACCACTCCGGGTCAGGGTGGACCTGGGAACAACAACAATTATGAGATGGTTCCATACTCCTCACAACCTCCTAATCAGAGGCCTTACTGCCGGATGCAGTTTTCCGTCATACCCAGGACCATACTCGTTAGGATGAGGGTCAATCAAGATAGGAGCCACCAATTGATACCTTCAAAATCAAGCAAGTACAGAAATTTAACAATCTGCTTTTTTCTTTTCTGGATATAGACCATCCAAGACTTTTCCAACTGTTGTGAACCGTAGCAGATTTTTACATTTTGCTAATATTTGGTGTTTATTGCAGAAAAGTCAAAGGTAGAAACTAACGTTATTACAAGAATAAAAACGCCATTTAACTTGGCAAGGTATCAGACTAGAAAACAGCTTGCGAGCTGTGTGAAAATAACAAGACAAAAAACGAAAACGTGTCCTCTTGTAGAAATAGATATAGTGGTGAAAACCCACGTATTAAACTTAATGAATACGTTGTGTAAATAGTTTCAGGAAGTGAAGTTGACGAAAATGGGATATCCAGATCCGAACACGTTATTAAATGATGAATCGGAGGTGATAACTTTTTAATGGGTCAACACACAAGGGTGCCTCCGACAAACTATGAAAGGTTTATAACCCCGTGCCCCCTCTCTCTCTCTCTCTCTCTCTCTCTCTCTCTCTCTCTCTCTTTCTCCACCTACCTACCTACCTACCTATATATCTATATATCTATCTGTTAGGTACCTCCATTTTTCGCTGAAAAAACAGCATAGAATGATGAAAAATCTAAAAATCTGCCGAATCTGACAAAGCAACCCTAGAGGCCGAGCTTGAAAAGGAAAACCAATCGGATATGCGTTGTGGTGCAGTGGATATCGGCTCGGAACGACAAATCGGGGAGCCGAGTTCGGATTCTAGTTGAATTCATTGCATTCACTTACGCGCAAATACCCTTGGGAAAGGTACTAATCCGGCTCTTCCTTCCAGATATGGATTAAATAACAGGGCAAATTGGGTTCTATAGCCTTGGCTGGAAAACCAGTCTACCACAGAAAGCAATAGCAACCTACTGCGGAAAATTCTTCTGCCAAGTCACTCATGTCTCTTTCCATATCTGGTCGAGTGTTCCTGCAATTTACCTAGGGGTCCTTGATAAAATCCAACGGAGAATCTGTAATGTGATCGATCCCGACTTGGCAGCTCAGATATAGTCTCTTTCTCACCGGCACAATGTGGCTTCCCTGTGTTTCTTCTACAAATACTTTTACAACTTCTGCTCAGATGAACTTAGCTCTCTGGTACCCCCTATATATGAATTTACTCGAGCAACAAGATTAAGTAATAGGTCCCACCCTTTTACTGTGAAACCAATAAAATGTAAACGCAAATTCTACTCCAGTAGCTTCTTTTCTCGCACGTCCCGCTTGTATAATTCCCTTCAGTTTACTTGCTTTCCCGACAGCTACAATCTTCAAGAATTCAAATGTAAAGTCAATAGTCGTCCCCTATCTCACTATCTTGCATCCTCTCTCTCTCATGCTTCTTTCTTTGTCCACTCCACTCTCAGCAGTATTCTCATCCTTCTCTCACCCACTTCTTGACACCTCCTGTAGCTTGTCACTCTGTCTCATAACTTTCTTCCTATGTAACCTACTGCACAACAGTAGCAGTAAAATGCCATGCTTGGGACGACACGATTATAAAAATAAACAAAATAAAAAAGTGGAGGTGGCGAAAGTGGGATATCCAAATCCGAATATGTTATCAAATAATAAATCGGAGGTGATGACTGTTTAGTGGGTCAATACACAAGAGTGCTTCCAACAAGCTCTCGCTCTCTCTCTCCACCTACCTACTTACCTACCAACCTACCTACCTAACTACCTATGTATCTATATATCTATCTATTAGGTACCTTTATTTTTCGCTGAAAAAATATCATAGCATGATGAAAAAATTTAATAAAAACAAAGTTTTATCATCAAAATCTTTGTTATCATTAAGAAGAACGACCAAAATATTTTTTTATTAGGCGGACCTTAAGGAGACTACCACCACATTTAAATATGTTGTTTTTCAATTATTATTTTTTTTTTACTTTTTTTCAGTTCAGTATTATTGATTACATCCTAAACTTTCCGATTGACAAAAAAAAATTGGAAAATTTTTATATTTTAACAATTTTAGTGGGTGGTTGGGGGACTCAGTTTATCATACAGCGCTATTGTAAATCGATCCTCCATTTTGGAACCACTCTCCTGTATGACGTTACCCCCACCTGTAAATTGGTTGATTATCAATTTGTTTTTACTTTTTTCAGTGCAATCTTATCGATTATACCCTAAACTTCCCGATTGACAAAAATTTGTAAAAATTTCAATTTTTAAACAATTTGGTGGGGAGCTCAGTTTTTTATACAACCTTATAGTAAATTGATCCTGTGAAATTAAGTTTTTGGTTTGCGCATATTCAAAAACTGAATCCTTTGCGAAATTTTTTAATAAAGCCATTCTTGGAGTTTCCGAGGAAGATGCCATCGTAAAAACTGAAGAAAACTTGAAAAAGACGAAAACAAGAGCAACAACTCTCCCCCCCCCCCACAAAAAAGACAAAGTGACCCCAACGCGAGTGTTTCCAAAATGGAGGATTGATTTACTATAACGTTGTATGAGAAAGTGAGCCCCCACCCTAAAATTGTTTAAATATTGAAATTATTTTTGATAATCGAAACAACAAATTTAAAGGTGGTTGTAGTCTCCTTCAGGTCCGCCTTTTATTATTAAATTATTTATTTTATTTATTTTATTATTATTTTATTTATTTTATTATTCTATTAAAGTTTTTAATTCTTTCTAGCGCGTCCTAAAATTTAGTTAATATCTTGCTTTTTTTGTTTTGTTTTGTTTAGTTTTTGTATCCTTTCTTTTCTAGGAGTTAGTGGTCTGTTTACGACTAGTGTTAACATCAGAAAAATAGCTGAAATTTCAGGGACATGTAATGAGGAAGGAGGCTTGGGGAATCTGTGTCTCACGGGACCGATAAAGAGAAGGAGAGACAGAAGAAAGCAAAGTGTGATATACTTAATAAACTTTAGCAAATTGATGGCAGAGCAGGTTTTGAGGGGGGTAGCAAGAGAAGAGCTCTTTAAAAACACTGATTTGGAAACTCTTGCAAAAATCTGATAAATGTTGGATTTTAATGAAATTTTTAGGACTTCTTCTTCTTCTATGTGCCCTGTCCCTTCAGGACGTAGGCGATCATGGATCTCCACGTCTCCCTATCCCTTGTGGCTCTTAGTATGTTTGTTCATGTTGCTCCTGGCAACCCCCGTTCCGTCATCCACCTGATCAGACCCTGCAAATATGTTATCCGCTGCCTTCCTCTGTCTCTCCTTCCTTCTATCTGTCCAGTCAGTATCAGGTTCTCCAGGCTCTCCTTCCTCATTGCATGTCCCAGGAACTTCAGTTGTCTCTTCCTGATGCTCAGCATCAATTTCCTTTTTGTTGCCATTCTTTCTAACACTTCGTCGTTGCTTGTATGCTCAGTCCACGATATCCGTAGCATCCTTCTGTAGAACCACATTTCGGCCGCTTCCAGTTTTGTCCTCATTTTCGATGATATTGTCCAGTATTCACAGCCGTATTGAAGAATAGGACTTATTAGGAAATGAATTAAATTATTTTTGGTATATCTTTTTAAAAAAATCTTGGAATTTTTTTTTTTTTTTTTTTTTTTTTTTTACATATGTTACCTTCCACTTACTTAATTTTATGAAATTTTGAGAAATTTTTTATTAGTTAAAAGCAGGGCACTTTGGAAAATGTAAATACTATTCTTTTTTTTTTTTTCAAACTAATACTCAATTCCCAAAAACTACATGAAATGCAATAAGGCTGTAACATTATTTATTTAGAAAAAGCCCCGTTCTTGCCTTTGCAGCCCATCTTATGTTTGTATATTTACTGAATTTAGTTTCTATGCAGGCGATTTACTGACAGTATCAGTCAAGTGCCACACTTGATACACGATTGGGCGATCATGTCTCGAAAGAGACATGACTGACTAGCCAGAAGATTATCCCGCAGTAGGTTGCCATTGCTTTCTGCGGTAGACTGGCTGCCGACCAAGGCTATAGAACCCAATCTGTCCTGCTATTTAACCCATAACTGGAAGGAAGAGACGGATTTATACCTTTCCCAAGGGTATTTGCGCGTAAGTGAATACAATGGATTCAACTGGAATTCAAACTCGGCTCCCCGGCTTCTCGTTCCGAGCCGATATACACTGTACCACAACTGACAGTATAGGTTATGAATTATTCTAATATTCTTCTCAAGTATGTCAATCTAAACTTATTTATAAATGGAACTTTGTGTGTGTGTGTATGTGTGTGTATGTGTGTGTGTCCGTTATCTATAGACTCTGAAACGGCTGAACCAATTTTCTTGAAAATTTACACAGTTATACTATAAGCGTCTGCGAGTGTTCTTAGCTAGATTTTGTGTCAAGGTACCCCCGATAAATATCGAAAATCGATAATCGAAAAAATCGGATTATAGAAAGAGTGGTATAATTTTAATCAAATTTGATACTCTCATAGACAAAGACATAAGAAACGATATTCAGAAGTTTCAAGGTTGCAGTTCTTACAGTGGTGCTGAAAATCAATAATATATATATATATATATAAGGCAAGATGTTTGTGTGTGTGTCTGTTCATTGGTCTGTATATCTGTAATTTTTAGCCCTTTTAGTTTAGTTTTTGCTTCGGGTTTGGCTCTAAGTAGGTATAATTGTAGTTCTTGGTCTCAGCCATGATACCATTTACTCAGAGGACGTATTTAGCCTTCAAAATTCAGTTTACGACGAAAAAAACTTATTTGATATCGATACCAGGAAATCAAAGTTTGACTTACATCCATTCATTTTTCTTTCAGTCTACGGTTTCGCTTTAACTGGAAACAACTATTGCTTTTAGTCTTTCGTGCCAACGTCCAAATATTCTGAGTTCCAGGACCATGGATTAGTTTTAAAGATTTCATAACACCCGAGCAACGCTAGGCTATACTGCTAGTATTACATAGCAGTTTCAAAAGCTTTTTTTTAAATTTAGAACACTATTTCGATTTAATTTTAGTTGTTTCATACAATAATATAATTACTGATGCTACTATATGAAATGAGATGTGCGTTGTGGTGCAGTGAATATCGACTCGAAACGACAAATCAGTTAGCCGAGTTCGAATTCCAGTCGAATTCCTTGCATTCACTTGCGCACAAATACCCTTGGGAAAGTTATTAATCTGTCTCTTCCCTCTAGTTATGGGGTAAATAATAGGACAGGCTGGGTTCTATAGCGTTGACTGGCAACTAGTCTACCGCAGAAAGCAATGGGAACTTCTGCGGGATAATCTTCTGCCCAGTCAGTCCAGTCTCATTCGAGACATGATCGCCAAAAGCGTGTATCATGTATGAGACTTAACTCATTTTATGAAAGCAAATGAAATAAAGTAGGAATACTGATCCAAAATTAATAATGTTTGCCAATAAAACAAAATAAAAAGCTTGATAATGTTTCCTTCATAATAAATTGTTTGCTTTATTCACATAATGTCTTATAAAATTTATTATAACAATAACGTCCATCAATTTGTAAATGTTATATTTAACTCACAATTATCATTGGAACAGTTTTCAGACGTCTTGGTTTTGTTGATCCAACTGTTTATTATGTAAGTATTTTTCTGTATCACTATTGTTTTTAGTTATACCACATGAATAAGGTGGATACAAATTCGTGTAATAAGACTTTCAAAATAATAATGTTGCAAGATGAAAATCAATGCAAATAAAAGTAATACCACTTAGAAATTTATAAAACTTGAAAATTCAGTCAGTCAGTTAATCGCTATACGTGATACACGCTTGGGCGACCATGTCTAGAAAGAGACATGACTGCCTAGACAGAAGATTATCCCGCAGTTGGTTGCCATTTCTTTCTGCGATAGACTGGTTGCCAGCCAAGGCTATAGAACCCAATTTCTCCTGTTATTTAAACCATAACTGGAGGGAAGAGACGGATTAAAACCTTTCCCAAGATTATTTGTGCGTAAGTGAATGCAAGGAATTTAACTGAAATTCGAACCCGGATTTGTCGTTCCAAGTCGATATCCGCTGTCTCATAACGCACCATCTAAAAAAATTAACTTCAAGATAATTGTTTAATTATTCATTTTGCGCCGCGTGGTCACCTTCCCCCAAAAAACATCGTTCTATTTCTATGTAATAGAAATATATACTGCAATGGCCTGCCGGTTCCTTTTGCATTGGGGATTTCAAGGTTACCCAATCTGTCCTCACTGGGTGCCCCATACTCTCGGATTAAACCGCATCTAAGCTGCATTTAGAAAATGATAACGGGAACCTCAACATGGGGTAACAGTTAGTAAGCATTTCTCGCTAGAATCATTACAATTAAGTTCGATGCTCACTAGGTGCCACATACTCTCAGACTTGTGCTGCATCTTAGCTACGCTTAGAAAATCACAACGGGCACCTCTACCTGGTGCAATAACTAGCAAGCTTGTCTCGTTAGAATCATTGCAACTGAGAAGTGAGTTCGACCATTACTGACCACCCCATATTTTTGGCCTTGTTCTTAAAAAATCATCCCCCTTCTATCCCCTCAGAGGCTTCTCCGCCCATTAGTAAAGTGGTTGACCTCTAAGCCTGGCCGATTCCCTTTTTTACAAGTGAGTTTGGGATATGGCGGTTCGCTTTATCGGTCGGTCGGGAAGCACTTCCGACTTTCCTCACACAGTTTGGCGAGATAAGGTTATACCGTTGGCCGGGGTTTGGCAGTCGCAGTGGCCATGAGAAGCCATGTGTGAGATTCGGATAAAGGCCGTGGATAATATTTCTATGAATTCTACGAGATAAACGACAATTAATATTAAGATGAGAAAAATACTAGTAAAAAATTATATAATTTTTATGTAGAAAAATCAAGGCAAAATAGAATTTTCCTCCAATAAATCGTGTGATTACGATGAATTTTTTTGTTATTTGGCGTTTTTTCTTTCTTTTTTTTAATAAGTTTACCCCAAGCGCCACTAACACGCAGGGTTACTAAGTTCTTGTTTTTTTTTTTAAATCATATCACCCCGAGCAAGGCGGTAACGCCACTAATGTGCAGGGGGCTACGTAAGAGTGAAAAGATTGGAAAAGAGAAAGCCGGAAACCACATCCTAAACAGGGAACAAGGGATGAGCCTCTTCACCTGTTCAATAGACGTAGGTGAAGTGTGAACCGGGCAATAGTTTAGTCTATCTACTCCAATTGAAAAAAAAATAAAATAAAATAAAAGAGTGAAAAGATTGGAAAAGAGAAAGCCGGAAATCACATCCTAAACAGGGAACAAGGGATGAGCCTCTTCACCTGTTCAATAGACGTGGGTGAAGTGTGAACCGGGCGATAGTTTAGTCTATCTTGTCACATTTTTCTCTTGGTAACCTTTCCAAACCCCATTTCGCCATCCACTTGCTCAAGCCAATTAAGTATATATCACGTTGCTTTCCCCAGTCTCGCTTTCCCTCTATTTATCCTGGGATTATTAAGTTCGAAACCCTCCTTCCTTATTACGTGTCCCAGAAACTTCAGCTGTCTTTTCCTGGTGTTAAGCATCAGTTTTCTTTTCGTGTCCATCCTCTCCAAAACCTTGTCGTTGCTCACATGCTTAGTTCATCATATCCTCAGCATCCTTCTGTAGTACCCCATTTTTATTGCTTCGAGTCTCTCATTCATTTTTGAGGAGAGTGTCTATCATTCACTGCCATATAGAAGGACAGATTAGGTTTACATAGTTTAGTATATCTACTCCAATTGAAAAAAAGAAGAAAAAGAAAAAGAAAGTGAAAAGATTGGAAAAGAGAAAGCCGGAAACCACATCCTAAACAGGGAACAATGAATGGGCCTTTTCACCTGTTCACTAGACGTGGGTGGCGTGTGAACCGGACGATAGTTAGATCTATCTACTCCAAGAAAAAAACAAAAATAACCCCCCCCCCCAAAAAAAAAACAACAACAAACATAGGGTGGTGGATTGCTAAGTTTTAACTTAGTTAAAGTCCAGTCAAAAGATTTCTGCTAAATTTAAAAAAAGAAAAAGAAAACCAATTAAACATGAAAAGTTTAAAACTAAGCAATAAATGACTTACTCTTAAGAATATTTCAAACAAGGTTGATTCCCATCCCAACACGAGGGTACTACCAGGAAGGTAAAAATAGTTTTAACTTTTTGGTCACACCAAGTGGATATTGGGGCGAGGTTGGGTTAGTCAACTGAAATAGCCAGTGAGTGACCCCAAGGGGGTAGCAAGACGACAAATGTGAACGACTATAAGAAAAAAAATATTAATGAGAGGAGACAGTAAAGACCAGGAATTAAAACGAAAGAAAATAACGGTTGATATTGCATTCTAATTTTTAGAGATCAAAGTTGAAATGGGAAGAGAATTCCACGAGCGAGAAATGTGATATTAAAGAAACTGTTAGCATAAACCAACGGTTTCATGGTGATATGTCAATTGTAAAATGATGAGATCTTGCTAGTAATCTAGTAATTTATCAAAAGATATTCAAGATAATAATTGTTATAAAGTGGCTGAGTCCCCTGCAGCACTCTCAATGATGTAATGGTTCATTACATGAAATGATCTATTTAAGTAAAGAATAGTATCATTCGAGGCGTAGTATTTGTGTACCATTCATGTAATATTCAAAGACTATTGCGATCCAATCCCCTCCTTTCGGTGTTCTAACTTCTGTATTGTCTGTCATTTTAACTGTTGAACTGTTCTGTGTATATCCGTTTAGCACCGGATATTGTGCTGAATAATACCGCAGCACACTTCCTTTGTGTATCGGATCTACCCCGGCGATACAGCAATAATATTGCTACTACTTGATAAAAAGCGACTGACATTAACATGTAAAATACAAAGAAAAATTATTATGAGTTGCTAATGCTTTATCGAACAAAACAAAATTGAAAGAATAAATTTCCTGATAATATATTCTTTTTTTTTAGTAATAAAAATTTGTCGACTTTATAAATGTTCTATGAAATTTATTTATACTGTGATATAAGAAAGACAAAGTGGCAAATCATAAGAGAGCGAATTTCATCATGCAAAGGGCACATAACACAGTCATTTTATCAAAGAAAAGAAAAAGCCTAATGGTTCATTCTGACCATTTAAGAACCAGGACTGAATAAGAGATATCGGGATGGAAGAAGATCTTGACAGAGAAGAAAGGATGAATTCTTAATATCAGGATAATGCAATTAAGGACTAGTCTAAGGTTGATAGCAGGAGTGACTTAGTCACGGATTAAAATGGGTCCAAGATCTCAATTACAAAGAACAGGACATAAACCCCAAAAAGAGAGAGGGAGAAAGTGGTTGTGGAAGAAGTTCGAGAATAACCAAAGGCTTAAACCTCTTCCGTTCAGGGAATTGTTTTAGATTGGTAAATAGGACTGTACATATTTTAATATGTTCAATAGAAGGGAAATAAACTGTGTTAGAAACAGGGAGGATGTTGACTGCTGTTCATGTATCGCAGAACACAAATCAACAAAAATACAAATATTTTTTATAATCATATCGCCCCAAGCAATGCATTTTACGTCCACATTTGCCATAGGAGGAAAGTAATGAGAAAGAGTGACAGGTTACAGGAGGTGTCAGGAAGTGGGTAAGAGAAGGATGAGAATACTGATGAGAGTAAAGTGAACGGTGAAAGGAGCATGAGAGAGAGGATCCAGGTTAGTGAGATAGGAGATGACTATTGACTTTACATTTAAATTCTTGGGTAATATAGCTGTCGGGGAAGCAAGGGAATTATACAGGCGGAAAGTGTGAGAAAAGAAGTTGTTAGAGTAGAATTTGCGTTTACATTTTATTGGTTTCACAGTAAAAGTGTGAGATCTAGTTGCTAATCTTGTGGTTCTAGTAAATTCATATATAGGGAGTACTAGTGAGCTAAGTTCATCGGAGCAGAAGTCGTGAAAGTATTTGTAGAAGAAACACATCGCGCCGGTGAGAAAGTGACTGTATCTAAGTAGCCGAGCCGGCATCGATCACATTACAGATTCTCAGTTAGATTTTGTCAAGGACCCCTAGGTGGAGAGCAGAAGCACCCGACTAGATATAGCAGCAGTATTTAATGCACGGGCGAATGGTAGATTTATATATGTGCAGGATTGTTTCAGACGGGAAAAACTTCCTGGCCCTACACAGAGAACCGACTTTCTTAGCAGCAGATTTAGCTATGGATTCTATACAGACATTCCACTTGAGGTCTGTTGTGAGAGTTAACCCGAGGAGGCGCAGTGTTTTACTTTCAGAGAGACTAGCCTGATCCATACTAATGTTGGTTAGGAGCGATTGTCTGTGATGGTTAATAGATAGCAGCTTCGTTTTGGAAGCATTAAAATTCACAAGCCATTTCTTACCCCAGTCCGCCACGGATTGGAAATCCTTTGCAAGCACGGCCTCGAGTTTTGCTTTCTCAGCCTCGGCAGATTTGTTGATCGAGAGTAAACCGTAATGTCGTCTGCATATATGCCTACTTGGGATCTTATTACATCGGGAAGATTGTTAATGTAGATAAGAAAAAGCATAGGATCTAGAATAGAGCCTTGAGGGACACCCGAGTTTGTATGATAGTATTGAGAGGCATGTCTGTTCAGTACTACCTTCATTGTGCGTTATAATTCGGGTTACGATGTTAGGCCGTTCGTGATTATACATCGTTTTTCAAAACATTTATGGAAAATAAAAATCAAGTTTAGTCATTTTATTCGACTTTACGTCTGTCTGCAAAAAATATTGACGTAAATAAATAAATTGAATGCAAATATTGGTAAATTAAACACTGTCGCAAAATAATTTTAATAAGTGTATTTGTTATTTAACCTTACAAATTCATTTTATTTTTTATAATGTCTTAGAGCAAACCACATTCATAAATTAAGATTCTGCGATGTACTGTAAAGATCGCCAAAATCGTATGGATGTACATGTATTCCTAAATTTAGATTACTGTTTTCTGTACTATATTGAAAACTAAAATTGAAAACTTAAAACAGATTCTTATTGACCATATATTATTAAGAATGCATTTATAAATAAAATACAGAACTGGGAATTGTTATTTTTGGCTTACTCTCCGAATTTACTCGTCTCCCAGTGTACTTGTCATTAGGCTATAGTGACCAAGTCGTTTTTTGACTTAAGTTGCCTTTCCTGGAACAAATTAACGACGTAAGGTGCGGTATACCTCTAGATAATGTCCATCAGTTTGTAATCGATTCTTACTGCAGCCTGTTTTTTGTTTGTTTTGTTGATAAAAATAATTATCAGTATTATTTGTCCGAGAAAGGGAGCTATGTTACACGATCCTGGATGTAAAGTTAATGCAGAGAATTCCAAAATTATTGAAATATTCGATATATAACAAAATATTTTCGCCAATAACCAAAACTGCATCGTTTCAGTGGAAATGTTGTGGACTAGACAACGTGGTTATCATTTATTGTAGCTCGAACGTCGTGGTAGTAATGTGAAAATGAAGTCACCATTATAAAGTAGACTGGTTGTCCAATCCACTACATTTATAATAAAAATAACTCAAAGAACAATATAACAAGAATAATAACAATGTATTAAACATAGTTACAGGATTAATTTGTACATTCAAGATATAGTGGAGAAAGTTCTCTCTTGGATGTTGAAGAAAATGTATCAATGTTCAAGCTGGAAGAGTTCCTGAATAAAGGAAATATGATATTTGTACTAATCAGTAGTTGAATATAATTATACATGTAGTAAAGTATGCTTGTAAGAGAGAGAGAAACACATTTTTCTCTTGGTAACCCTTCCAAACCCCGTTCCGCCATCCACTTGCTCAAGCCAATTAAGTATACATCACGTTGCTTTCCCCAGTCTCTCTTTCCCTCTATTCATCCTGGGATTATTAGGTTCGAAACTCTCCTTCCTTATTACGTGTCCCAGAAACTTCAGCTGTCTTTTCCTGGTGTTGAGCATCAGTTTTCTTTTCGTGTCCATCCTCTCCAAAACCTTGTCGTTGCTCACATGTTTAATTCATCATATCCTCAGCATCCTTCTGTAGTACCCCATTTTTATTGCTTCGAGTCTCTCATTCATTTTTGAGGAGAGTGTCCATCATTCACTGCCATATAGAAGGACAGATTAGGTTTACATAGAACGCTAAATTTAGACGCACCTGGCTTAGACAATTCACCTCACAAACTCTTTAACTCACCATCAGAGCATGTTTCACATTTTCTCCCTTAAGAACATTCGTTGAATTTGCACTTCATTTCAAGAACCATCCTTGCAAGTTTCTCTACACAAAAATCTTCCCAATAATTCGTTTCGTTACATTGACGGTCCTGGGTATGACGGCAAACTGCATCCGGCAGCAAGGCCTCTAATTGGGAGGTTGTGAGGAGCATGGAACCAGCTTTTAATTACTGTTGTTCTCAGGTCCACCTTGACCGGGGTGGTAGCACCTGCTAGGGTCCCATCTATGGACAAATAGTTAACCCCCCGTAAACTGGGGTCAAAACACTATGAAAGTATAAAAATACACTTTTATAGAAATATATACATAAAAATATATTATTATAAAAAAAACGTGCATTTTTTAAGAAAATATATTATGAACACTACATTTTCGAAGGAAAACAAAATATTACTATAACACATTTTTGAAGGAAACAAATTATTACCATAATACATTTTTGAAGGATAAAAAACAATTATTGCAATAATACATTTTTGAATGAAAAAACATTTTCCCATAATACATTTTTGGAGGTAAAAAACAATTATTGCCATAATACATTTTTGAAAGAAAAAAAAACAATTATTGCTAAATACATTTTTGAATAAAAAAAAACAATTATTTCTATAATACATTTTTTGAAAAAAAATTGTTTTTGCCATAACACATTTTTGTAGGAAAAAACAATTTTTGTCATTACATATTTTTGAAAGAAAAAAGCAATTATTGCAATAATACATTTTATTGCAATAATACATTTTTGAATGAAAAAAAAACAATTGTTGCCATAATACATTTTTGAAGGAAAGAAACAATTATTGACAAATACATTTTTGAAGAAAGAAAAATACCAGCAATACATTTTCGAATACAAAACTAGAAGACATCTTCAGTTTTCTGAAATAAAAAAAAATTAAAAAATTTTTCATCAAAATTCTCACTGTAACCGAACATTAAAAATACCTTAAAACCATACCTTTTTAGCATTAAATATCCCACAGAGGTGTTGATACGCTGTTAAACAAAACTGAAACTCAAACTCGTTACAATGTCCTTTTCTATATTCTTAACCAATTCAACACTTTTAGTTTTTGCTTGTCAACACACGACACCTTCTCAACTTCAGACGACAACCCTACACCTAATAACAACGATCGCCTCATATTGAGATTAGGCTTAGGGTCGACATAATCCACGCCTACAAAAGGTATAGTATTAAAAAAAAAGAAAGAAGTTTTATATATATATTTTTTCGCATCCAATACAAGGCACATGAGTCGCTCCAAGTAGAGGAGGAACTGAATGATCGCTGTAAGGGCGTAATGTGAGGAATGGAAAATTGAATATTGTCGGGATATCTAAGGTGGTTATCAACTGATCCGAGTCTTGAAGAGTTTAAGAGCGTAGGGATCGAAGGAGCATTTTCTAAAAATTCGTCGCTTTCTTTCTTTTTCCTTTCTTTCTTTCTTTTAATTATTTAATTCTCTTTCTTGTTCTCCTCTCCGTTTATTTCGTTCACCTTCTACTTTATTACTTCTTCTTCTTCTCTAGTTTCTCATTTAACGCTAAATTATTCTTATGCCTATCAATATAAACATTTTCATTCAGCATTATCGATTAATTCTCTTCCTCCTCGCTGTTCTCTCTCTCTCTCTCTCTCTCCTTCTCTCTCTCTCTCTCTCCTTCTCTCTCTCTCTCTTTCTCCTCCTCTCTCTCTCGGTCTGTTGCTTTGGCTTTCTCCTCTTCCTGCACCTCTTCTTCTCCAAATTAAAACGACACAGACAGCCGCCCAACACACAATCGGTATGATTAGGCGTATAACGCAGACGCCGAATATATTAAAAAATAACACGCTATTTACTTGTCGCCAACTGTAATGACTTCCATTTAGAATGATTTGAAATTAAATGCACGTGCGTCTTTACCTCAAATTTATTGCTTCAACAATATATATACATACATATATATATATATATATATATATATATATATATATATATATTATAAAGAGTTTATTTATATGCAACAGAGTAAATCCTAAATTTATATGCATATAAAATTTATGCGACTTATCAATTGTATACGTGTGTATGTACATATATATGGAGAAGGATAGATAGATAGATAGATAGATAGATAGGTAGATAGATAGATAGATAGATAGATAGATATGAATAAGGTGTGCATCAATATATATATTTTGTGTGAATAAGGTTAGCCTTGATGCATATAAGATATAAAGAGAGAGCGGCAGAAGAAGACAGAGAGAGTAGACATATTCATTACCTTAAATACATATTGTACACACACGCATACACACGCATATATATGTATATATTGTTAGATTTTATTTATATAAAGCAGAATTGAGGCTTATCTTATACGCATATCAAATTTATGCAACATATCGTATATATGTGCATATACATTCATATATATATATATATAGAGAGAGAGAGAGAGAGATAGCGATAGATAGATAGAGAGATAAAGGTAAATAGAGTGATATGAATAAGGTGTGTATCAATATATATATATATATATATATATATATATATATTGTGAGAATAATGTTATCCTTGAGACGATAAAAGAGAGCGTGGCAGAGAGAGAGAGAGAGAGAGAGCAGAACTATGCACTACCTTCATAACATATTATACACACACACACACACAGAGATAGATAGATAGATAGATAGGTAGATAGATAGATAGATAGATAGATAGATAGATAGATAGATAGATAGATAGATAGATAGATAAGATAGATATGAACAAATGATAGATAGATAGATAGATAGATAGATAGATAGATATGAACAACATAGATAGATAGATAGATAGAACAACATAAAGATAGATAGATAGATAGATAGATATGAACAACAGATAGATAGATAGATAGATAGATAGATAGATAGATAGATAGATGTTATGACTATACTCATATATATAAAATGTTATTCACAGTGCTCAATGTAGTATAAACAGAGCTATCATTTATATATTAATAAATATATATGTCCTACGTCGGCAGCACAGTTCCGAGTTTCAAGCGTATATATATATATATATATATATATATATATATATATATATATATAAGAAACTCCAGTCAATTGCCGAAAAACAGCATAGCATGATGTTAAAAGAGCTCAAACTTTAAAAAAAAATTATCATCAAAATGTTTATGCTATTATTAAGAGGAAAGATCAACTTTTGTTGTCATTATTTTTTAACATTTTTTAATCCTTTCTAACACGTTCGAAATTTCAATTTCTTTTTCTTTTTTTTTTTTTGTTTTCCGTCAGCGATTCACGCTATGTTTACGTAATGTGACTGTTAAGCAAAAAGTAATCTTCCGCAAGTCGTTTTTTGTCGTTGAAAGATACATTAATTTGAAAATTCTTGCAAAAATCAACTGTCTGATTTTAATGAAACTTTCAGGACTTATTCACAAATGAATGAAATTATTTATGCAATTAATATTAGTTTTAGAAAAGTTTGGTAAAAATCCTTTTTTACAATTGTTACCCCCGTCCACTTTAATTAATTGCATAAAACTTCTAGAAATAGATTATCTATACCAATTTTGATTTATTAGTAAAATACAGGCCTCATTGAGAAATGTAAACCATATAAACGCTTTTTTAATTAACGGACTATTTTTCAGAAAATCTGCTCTGAATTGTAAAATCAAAAATGTATTAAAACTACGCTATTTATAATGTAGATAAAGTTTCAATTAATTTTGTGAATAATATGATTTAAGGATATCCTATTCTGAAGAAGAAAACAAATTCGATGAATAATGAATATAAGAATTGTTTTCTTTTTTTTCGTTGCTAATTAAAGTTTCAAACATCTTTTTAAATTTCTTCCAGTTACTAAGTGTCTTCGGTTATTAATTCATTAAAAATAGACTTTATTTACAAATCAAAAATTCATAAGCTTAATACAAATCATTTAGAATAAAGATTTTAAAAATATCTTTTTATTATGTTAAACTGCACATTTCCTTTTACTTATAAGAGACTTATCATTAATTAAAAAGGTCATATGTTTTAAGGTTTGTTCCCTTTATGAAATTAATATTTCAAGAAAAAGATTTATTTTTAAAAATTCAATTTAAAAGTTAGGTATCGAAAATGGAGTGGAGGTAGCATATATATAATAAAACAAACATTTCGATATTTAAATCCGTTGGATAGCCATTTCTACGAGGAATTTCATACATACATATATATATATATATATATATATATATATATATATATATATATATATATGAAATGAATTGTTTGAACATTATTTTTTATCGATACTCGTATTTAAGTAGATGTAACACAATTTTCGATTCATCGCAAACAACCACATCTGCTCTGAAATGTATCGTAATGTCAACAAATGTAAACACGTTACGTAACATGTTTACGGAAATTAACGAATTTTAACGAAACTTGGTTATAAACAACAGAGAATTTGAAATGAATTGTTTAAATAGGCTTGATAAAAACCTCGTTTAGACTGGAGGTTATTCGTAGTTGAGAGGTCTAAGACGTTGCCAGATCAAATAGTAGCTTCTCCTGTGTAAATAGGGGTTGCAGGTTCGAATCCTGCCAAATGGCACACATTTTCATAATAACAATTTACCATAAATAATCAGGCCGTTAGATATAAATATATAATACTGTTTAATTAAAAAACAGAAAATCTACTTAAATACGAGTATCGATAAAAAAAATAATGCTCAAACAATTTATTTCAAATTGTCGGTTGATTGTTACTAAGTTTCGTTAATTTCCGTAATATGTATATATATATACATGAAGACATACGCACTCATACAAGATATATATATATCTTGTATGAGTGCGTATGTCTTCATGTATATTTGCATAATAAAAATACAAGTAAATAAACAAGATAAAATAAGAATACAATTTAATAAATAAATGGCATTCCTTTTGTAGTAGCCTCGTTCCGAGTAACCGTTCCAAATGACGTCACGTCAAGCTATTTCAAACTTTCAACTTCACAAATAATTTACGTTGCGTGAGAAACTACTTGAAAAACCGAAGATGAACTGAAGAGAAGAATTATGGCAGCATTCACTAACTTAAGCAGGATGTCCGTCAAGAAGAGTTGCTAGAGATTCAAAACTCGTTTGGAGGCCCTGGTTGAAGCCAATGACGATTTTATTGAATAGTTTTATTCATTAGCATAAAAAAATTGTTACATATATCTGTTACAATGGGATTCCAGTGTTATTTTCATTTTTTGCGTTGTTTAGACATCAAATTATTTATCACCCTGTATAACGTAATTCGTACAAATTCAGAAAGAATTTTAAAAGCTTTTTAACTTTATCAATTATTCTGATTATTTTTTCTGGAAAAGCTAATTATTCATCAAAAAAAGATTTAAGACAATAGTGTCCATAATACGAGGGTCACCCAATAAATAAAGTGATAAATAAAGTGTAAATAAATAAATAAATAAATAAAGGTCATCCAATAAATAAAGTGAATTTTTCGGTATAAGAACTTACTTTTTTTTAAAATTTTTTTCCTTTACTTCTTTTTCAAAGAGGTTTAATTTTTTTGCAGATTAAAAATAAACTTTGAGAGTTTTGGAGATTATAAAGATGGCCGACCAAGAAACACGCTCAAGGATTGAACAGAGGTCAGTCATCAATTTTTTTGTTGCTGAAGGGTGGAAACAAGTTGAAGTTCATACGAAAATGTCAACTGTGTATGGTGCCACATGTTTCAACCAAAACAATGTCTACAAGTGGGATAAATTGTTTAAAGAAGTTTGAAAGTGACAATGTTAAAATGCTGTAAGTGATTGGCTGAGACATCAGTCTGAAGATTTTTACGCTGAGGGAATACGGAAGCTTGTGCACAGATGGAAAAAGTATGTGACACTGCTGGGAGACTACATTGAAAAATAAAAAAAATAAGCTTCTATCTTTATTAGAAAAATTCACCTTAAAAAATCACCTTATTTATTGAATGACCTTAGTATATTTTATTCATAAAAGCTTTTCTGATTAAATAATAGTTGTATTGCATTTTATCTTACAATTCAGAGCAATTTTTCTGGGAATCTTATTTTACTAAAACCAAAAAAACTGATGATTGCTAACTAAGGAATTAAGAGAGGGACTAACAAAATTGTAATATATATATATATCTATTAGCAGCTAGCAAATCTTTGTATAATTCCCAAGTAAATTACAATTCTTCTATATATTTGCCTTAATTTTTAAGTTGCTAATGTATATTCATCTTATGATAAATTTTTCCTTTATATCTTTCATTTTCTCACTGAAACTACCTAGTGTCTTTTTCCCTCTTTGCACGCAAAAAAAACCGGAATAATCCATTATCTATGAGATACAGGCAGAACATAAAGGTCGTACGATCAATTCTCCCTACACCAGTTTTTTTTTTCATTACATTAAATTACTCAAAATAACTGTTATCGATATTTCCAGAACTAATGAAAGTTTCTTTCCTAGATTTTTGTTTTCGGTTGTGTGGAAAGCGAATACTTCGATTATATGATTATTTGCAACTGTCTTGTTTTTGCTTCTGTTGACAGTGTTCAAATGATATTTTTGTTTATTTATTCAGGGTCTTTGTGATTCTGCAGCGTCAGCTTCTAAGGTATGTTAAAGGATGACTAAGATCTAAAGGTTTAGGCCAGATTCAAGGCATTAATCCCGGTAGCCAAATTCACCCTACTTTGAAGAACAGCGAAATTTGTCTCTTTACTTCGAACAAAACAAATTCAGCCAATATCTTTTTGAATCGATATCTCTATACCTATCGATCTATCTCCTTGCTTAGCAATTTCCTGGATGTCACAGATATCTCTTTATATGTATGCGGCTATTGTTGCAATCAGTTGCCAAGGAAGCGAATAATTCACATCGATGTAGAGCTGGAAAAGGCGACAGAAAGAATTGATTGATTTGAACAGAGGATCGGATTTGTATAGACAACTCGATAAAATTAAGTTGGTGATGGATAATTTTAATTAAAATTTTGGCCACAAGCCCCACTGTTTGGAACACTGGTGTATATTTACGTTAACAAATATTTCGCCGTTTCTAATTTCAGGTTGTTTTGCATATCTTAGACTTCTTGAAACTAGGGCCCATGACGCACTTCCTGTGGCTAAAAGATTCTTCTTTTCTGTTCTATGTATTTACTTCTTGTCTTTTTTTGTTCGCTTTCTCTTTTCCAATCTTCTCTGTTTTTTTTTTTTAAATTGGAGTAGATAGATCTATCTATCGCCCAGTTCACACTCCACCCATGTCTATTGAACAGGTTAAGAGGCTCATCCCTTGTTCCCTGTTTAGGATTTGGTTTCCGGTTTTCTCTTTTCCAACCTTCTCACTTTGTTTCTTTTTTTTCAATTGGAATAGATAGATCTATCTATCGCCCGGTTCACACTCCACCCATGTCTTTTGGACAGGTTAAGAGGCTCATCCCTTGTTCCCTGTTTAGGATGTGGTTTCCTGCTTTCTCTTTTCCAATCTTCTCTGTTTTTTTTTGTTTTTTGTTTTTTTTTTTTTCAATTGGAGTAGATAGATCTATCTATCGCCCGGTTCACACTCCACCTACGTCTATTGAACAGGTGAAGAGGCCCATCCCTTGTTCCCTGTTTAGGATGTGGTTTCCGGCTTTCTCTTTTCCAATCTTTTCACTATTACGTAGCCCCCTGCACATCAGTGGCGTTACCGCCTTGCTCGGGGTGATAAGATTAAAAGAAAAATCCTTTTTAACCCAAAACGAGGCTGATAAATAAAGGAAACCTACATGACGGAAGAGAAAGTACAAAAAAAAAGAACTGATTTCAGAAGACAAAATATGACAACTGACGTTGCATTTAAATTTTTGATGATCGTAGTTAAAATTATGAAACCGGGAGAGATTTCCACAGAATTCAAGAGAAGAAACTATTAGAACAGAAACGTTGATTATATCGAACAATTTAACATCTAACAGATTAAAATCTAACTGCAAAAAGACTCAGTCAGTCAGTTAAGTACCATACGTGATACACGCTTCGGCGGGTATCACGTATCGCACCTAACTAGCCAAAATCATAGCGTTCGATCTTGTTGGTTTAAGTTTGCGCTTGATAAACCGGCACTTTGTAGGGAAACAGTTTTAAATCACCGTGGATTATCTCTCTAGCTGCCCATTGGTCCACACCCGTGTCACTGTTGTTGTTGACAAGGCGAACGTTGGTAGCCAGGTTATACAACAATATATATATACAACAATATACATACATACTGGTGCACCCTACTAAATACGAATTTGCACGAGATACTAGATTAACAACTAGGTCCCACCCTTTTACAGTGAAACCGATGAAATGTAACCGCAATTTCTACTCCAAGATACATACATACAGGTGCCCCCCAACTACGAATTTGCACGAGATACTAGATTAGCAACTAGTGAAACCGATAAAATGTAACCGCAGTTTCTACTCCAACAACTTCTTTTCTCATACTTCCCGCCTGTGGAATTCGCTTCCACATGCTTGCTTCCCCGATAGCTACAATTTACAGAAGTTTAAATGTAAGGTCAATAGACACCTTCTAAAACAACTCGCATCCATTCTCTCAAACACTCTTCCCATATACCCAACCCTCAACCTCGGTATCCCTACCCGTCTATCACCCTTCTTCTGACATTTCCTATATCTAACTACTCTTTCTCATCACCTTCCCCTATGTAACCCTTTGCGCAATAGTGTCAGTGGAATGCCTTGCTTGGGGTAAAATGATTAAAAAAAAACAGATATATATATGTTTGTGTGTGTGTGTGTGTGTGTGTGTGTGTGTGTGTGCTTGTCTGGGTGTGGGTGTGGGTGTGTGTAATTGAGTATTTACATTATTTTGAATTGTGATTTTGCTCTTGTATATAAATACGTGTGACTAAATGACATAAAATCATTTGCCTTGATAAAATCTCTCAGAGACCATACTCATTAACTAAGATAAGTTTACCTTTTACTGTTTTTCATATATATATACATATATATAATCATAATATGAAATTATAAGTCAATCATCTTAACTATTAATCATATATGGCAGTTAGTAATTTCGAAGTACTTTAGCATAACTTAGATTTTCCCCAACAGTGGCAGCGTACACAGAGGATTAAAAAGTACACAAACCTTCGTTTATTTTTATGTCCCTGATGTGTAATTCACCATTAACAGTTTCCCATTGTGTTGACAATTATACATCCTGGCTCACTGTATTAATATTTTCTTCTCATTTTCATCAACTAATAATTCATCTTGTGTTTGCCACACGCTTGCCTCCCAAAACAATCCTAACGCTCCCAAATATACGGGCACAACCTTCGCAGTGTATAGTCAACCTTCGACTGGATTTTCTACTAATATTGCATTTCAAATGAATATCTTAGTATTTCCCATAATAATTGTTATATAAAATGGTATTCACTGTGAACTGAAGATAAGATGCACTTATGGGACAATGTATGCGCGTGTGTGTGTAATTGCTCAGATGTACCAATTCCATCCCCTGGCTGTCCACTTTTATCAATGCCGCCGTGAATCTTTCCATCACCATGAGTAGTGGTGCGGTCTACTTCAAGAATCATTGCTTGAGGCCAAGTGAAACCGCGTTAAATAGTGTTGAGTGCTTGATGATACCAATTATCTCCTAAGCATGTAAGGAGGATTGGTTTGAAAATTTACCGAATACGAAAACAGTAGAGAAGACAGTAGAGTACAGCGACCGAAATGTTACGAGTATAACAATAAAAATTAACATGCTGGTTTGAATAACAAAATATATAATCCAATCATACAAAAATTTAGGATGTGTGTTGTGGTGCAGTGGATATCGAACGAGAAATCGGAGAGCACAGTTGGAATTCCAGTTGAATTCTTTGCGTAAATACCATTGGGAAAGGTATAAATCCAACACTTCTTCCTCCCGCTATGGGTCAAATAACAGGACAGATTGGGTTCTATAAAGACACTAGTAAAGCAGTTATTTCACATTATACTTTAATTAAAAGTAATTCATAAACTGTTATGAGCATTTTTCTTTTTTGTTATAATTCTTGGTTTGGTATTATACCTAAATTCTTCCATCTGATGAACATGCCTTAAGATTTTAGTTTGAGATATATTTTTAAAATGTTTGAACTGCTTATAATGTGAAAATTGTTTACCATCAAACTGACATTTTCTGTGCCTGTGCCTGAAATATCCCCTTAAATGGGGGTCAGGTGCTGTGTAACTTTAAAACAGGATACTTGTTTGGAGCTGATGAATGACTTGCAGTAACAAAAAAAACAAACAAACAAGAAGTTGTAGAGATCTATGATGGCTCATATCCTGAATTGACATAGCAGATAGAGAACTAGCATGGTTTTGAATTTAATAAACATCTGTGAGATTCCTTTATTCGTCATGAATAGTGGATATCAGCTTGGAATGAGAAATTGGTGAGCCAAGTAGGAATTCCAGTTGAATTTGTTCGATTTACTTGCATGGAAATAACTTTTGCGAAAAGTATTAATCTGTCTCTTCTTTCTCCAGCTATAAGTTAAATAGCAGTACAGATTGGGTTCTATAGCCTTGGCTGGCAACCAGTCTACCGCAGAAAGGAATAGCAACCTACTGCAGGAAAATCTTCTACTTAAGAAGTATGAATGGAAAGAAACATGATTACCCAAACGTGTATCTTGTATGGCACTTAATCGACAGTTACTCACAGAAGGATAAAAGGGTTTGCGTACCTGTAAAAAAAGACAAGTTACAGAAGAACTGACAACATGGTCGTCTATGGCGACAGGCCGTTCGTGGCTTATGCTCCACTGGGAGCGATGCTGTAATAAAATAGAATAAAACAATTATTAAATATGTGTTAATTTATATGTTTTCGGTGTATTTATTTATATATTTCTTGTCCCATATGTAGTGTAAATGGAGGTAAATCAATTTAAGTTAGTAAACTTGTGACCAAAATGAATCATTTATTTAATCAGTTCCTTTAATGCTATGTTTTATAGATTACAGTCTATTCGTTCCAGCCTTTCATTTGAAACATTCAGATACCATTGTCTATTAAGTGCTTTAACTTTGTCTTGAAATAGGCTTTGCCATCCCCATTTTTGTCGTTCTGATGCTACTCTTTACTTCCGAGAGATATTTCCCTTGCACTGTTATATTAAACACATAAAACACATATTAAACACATATTAAACACATAAAACCTTTAACATGAAAAGATATGGCACCAAAAGCGATTTATATATTAAGACATGGAATAACTTCTCGTTGTTTTCTAAGAAATGACATCCCCAAAACTTCGTGCGAGTCGTTTTAAATGGTAACGCATCTATAGGGAAGTACTATAAGCACGCGTGACGTTCAGTGTATGGCATTTCGCCAAAGTGTAAACAATTTTTTTTCATATCTTTAAACATGTCGGATTTCGTACCAAAGAAAGTGTATTTGCGCGGAGTTTTACTGCTCTACTTTATGTAAAATTAATCCGCAGCTGAATCACACAGACTTCTTGTTAAGACTTACGGCAACTATGCTCTGTCGGAAACAACATTCAGAGATTGCTTTAGATGCTTCAAAAATAATGATTTTGATGTTTAAGATAAAAAACGCTATGGCGCACCGAAAAAATTTGAAGACGAAGAATTGGAGGCATTACACTTTTCTGCAGACTCATATCAGGGTCAAACTGAACTTGCAGAATCATTAGGAGTTGATCCCACAACAGTTTCAAAAAGTTTTAAAGCGTTAGGAATGTTTCAAAAGCAAGGGCATTGAGTGCCGTACAAGTTGAGACCGAGAGACGTCAAACGGCGTCTTGTCACGTATGAACAGCTGCTTCAACAACAGGAAAAAAGTTTTTTTGTCGTATCGTAACCGGCAATGAACGGTGGATATCCTACAATAACTCTAAGTGTAAATGATCGTGGTGTAAGCCCGGTCATGCATTAACATCGGCAGCAAAACCGAATATCCATGGTTCGAAGCTTCTGCTTTGCATTTCGTCGAGTCAAACCGACCGAAACCATCACGAGAAATTGCTATCGACTATGTGTTTGAGATGAGCATTGAAGAAAAAAAGGGCTGTTAAACAAACAAAGATACGACAAAATGCTTTTACTAACATGACAAGTCGAGGATCACATGTTGCAAAACAGATGAAAACCATATTGGAAAAGCTTAAATGGGAATTTCTATCCCACCCGTTATATTTACTAGACACTGCCCCGTCCGATTATCACGTGTTCCGACCGATGGCACATGGTCTGGCTGAGCAGCACTTTTATTCTTATGGAGATGCCAAAAATTTGGTCAACTCGTAGACAACTTCAAATATGTATCGATTTTCCGACATGGAATTCAAATGATGAGAAAAGTAGTGGCTAGAGATGGATAATACTTTCAGTAACATGTTTCTTACTGATTTTTGTAAATAAAATATTATTTTTCATGAGAAATCAGCGATAACTGACTTCAGGTCCTAATAATTCCCGGAATAATTATAAATACCATTGAACATCTAAAAGAATTAACGGGATCAGATTAATTAAACGGTTCATTAGCGTTTATTTTAGATGTGATTATTTTATTTTCGTTTTATTGAGTCTCTAAATACATCCTTTCAGGACTTTTGTTTCGTTTCATCTCACTATATAAATTTTCTAACAATTTCTATCTGAATTTCTGGAATAAAGAGTTAACCTTATTTGCTGTATTTATACGGATTATTTTCCGAATGTTTGTCGTTGTTATCCCAACATTTCGTCTGTTGTACCCTCCGAATTTCATTAGGTTTATAAATAGCCTAGTAGATTAAAGCGTTAGTTCGTGAATTTGATGACAAATTGGTTGTGAGTTCAATCCTAGGGTTCGGGCATTTTGGACTTGAACTAGGCAAGCAATAACTGAAAAATGCTAAAAGTGAGAACGAGACGAGAGTGAAACGGGTAAAGATTAAATACAGGTTTCAGTTTAGAATTCTCAGAAGTTTACCAAGATCAATCTACACCTGAGGAAGGCTAGAAGGAACAACTTCCGAAACGTTATGGTTACAACAACAAAGATGAGGACAAGAGCCTGAATATGAATAGTGTAAATTTCTAAAAAAATTCCGTCATTCTTTGTCGGCACGGTTACTCGAGTGATATCAAAATTGTCAATTATATGAGTATAGACATACGAAGGCCATTCAATAAATAAGGTGAATTTTTCGGCATAAGAACTTCTACGTGAGTCATTCAGTAAATAAGGTGAATTTTTCGGTATAAAGACTTCTAATACAAGTAGAACCTTACTTTTTTTTAAATTTTTTTTCATTCAATAAATAAGGTGAATGTTTCGGTATAAGGATTTCTAATACAGATAGAAGCGTAGTTTTTTTTTTAATTTTTTTTCATTCAATAAACAAAGTAAATTTTTCGGTATAAGGACTTCTAATACAGATAGAAGCTTACTTTTTTAATTTTCTTTTTCCTTTACTTCTTTTTTAAAGGGATTTAATTTTTTTTGCAGATTACCAAAAATAAAACACTTAGTGAGTTTTGGAGATTAACAAAGATGGTCGACCATGAAGTATGCTCCAGGATTGCTGAAGGGTCCAAACCTGTTGAAATTCATGGGAGAATGTCAACTGTGTATGGTTCCACATGCTTCAGCCAAAAAATATCTACAAGTGGGCTAAATTGTCTAAAGAAGGACGGAGCAGTGTTGAGGATGAAGACAGACCTGGGAGACCTACAGCAGTGAGGTTTCCTGAGGTGATCGAGTCAGTCAATGACCTCATTCAGTATGACAGAAGGGTGACAGTAGATGACATTGCAAGGACTTTGAGCCTGTCTGTTGGGACAGCACACAATATTGTCCATGATGACCTTGCCTACTCGAAGTTCAGCTGCCGGTGGGTGCTAAAGATGCTTACCGCAGAGCACAAACAGAAGAAGGTCGAGTTGTCCCAGCTCACTCACCCCCCTTAGAGCCCAGACTTTGCCCCTTCAGACTTTCACGTGTTTGGTCCCTTGAAAGCGTTCACGAGAGGCACGAAGTTTGGAAGTGACAATGAAATCAAAAGTGCTGTGAGTGATTGGTTGAGACATCACTCCAAAGACTTTTACGGTAAGGGAATACGGAAGCTTGTGCACAGATGGGAAAAGTGTGTGACACTGCTGGGAGATTAAGTTGAAAAACAAGTAAGCTTCTATCTGTATTAGAAGTTCTTATACCGAAAAATCCACCTTATTTATTGAATGACCCTCGTAAATGTATATGTCGGTTGATGCAGTTCTTTCATCTACTTTCCTGTCAATGCTGATTACCCTCACACAGGTCGGATACCACGACGAGAAATCTGTCCTATTTCTCATTTGTGCTATGCATGCGTGGAACGATAATTTCATTACGTTTTTCTACTAGTCAATCAGTCGGTACCTGAATTTACAACTGTATGCTACTGTAAGCAACTGTAGCCAACTGTCCTGTAATAAATAAAAAAAAAAACAATAAATTACAACTGTAGACTATTGTAATGGAAGAAAGAAAAATTTGTGCACTGCAATTTCTCGAAATTTCAGGTCGGTAGATGAAAAAAAAAAATACTATTTTAAACATAACCGGAACGTCTACTCAAATATATTTATCCTCTAAAAACATTTAAAGTGATGAAATTTGTTATATTAAAAATAGAAAATGCAGCACTTCCTTTGACATATATATATATATATATATATATATATATATATATATATATATATTACGGAAATTAACGAATTTTAACGAAACTTGGTTATAAACAACCGACAGTTTGAAATGAATTGTTTGAACATTATTTTTTATCGATACTCGTATTTAAGTAGATATTCTGTTTTTAATTAAACAGTATTATATATTTAGGATGTGCGTTGTGGTGCATTGGATATCGGCTTGGAACGAGAAATCGGGGAGTCGATTTCGAATTCCAGCTGAATTCATTGCATTCACTTACGCGCAAATACTCTTGGGAAAGGTATTAATCCGTCTCTTCCTTCCAGTTATGGGCTAAATAAAAGGACAGATTGGGTTCTATAGCCTTGGTCGGCAGCCAGTCTACCGCAGAAAGCAATGGCAACCTACTGCGGGATAATATTCTGCCCAGTCAGTCATGTCACGTTCGAGACATGATCGCCCAAGCGTGTATCACGTATGGCACTTAACTGACTAACTGACTGATTATATATTTATATCTACTGGCCTGATTATTATACGATAAATTGTTGTTACGAAAATGTGTGCCATTCGGCAGGATTCGAACCTGCGACCCCTATCTACATAGAGGAAGCTACCATTTGATCTGGCAACGTTTTAGACTGCTCCACCACGAATGGACTCCAGTACAACCGAGGTTTTAATCAAGCCTATATAACACAATTTTCGATTTATCGTAACAACCATATCTGCTCTGAAATGTATCAAAATGTCAACCAATGTAAACATGTTAAGGAAATTAACGAATTTTAACGAAACTTGGTTATAAACAACCGACAATTTGAAATGAATTGTTTGAATTGTGTTATATAGGCTTGATTAAAACCTCGTTTGGACTTGAGGCCATTCATGGTCGTGCGGTCTAAGACGTTACCAGATCAAATTGTAGCTTCCCCTATGTAGATAGGGGTCGCATATTCGAATCCTGCCGAATGGCACACATTTTCGTAATAATTTATCGTAAATAATCAGGCCAGTAGATATAAATATTTAATACTGTTTAATTAAAAACAGAATATCTACTTAAATACGAGTATCGATAAAAAAAAATAATGTTCAAACAATTCATATATATATTTATTAGAAATTATATTTTAGAACAGGTACGATTGTTTTATCATTGCCAATCGTACCTTTGTAGCGGATATATATATATAGAATGATTATGTACATGTTCTAAAATATAATTTTATAATAAATATCCACAGCTCTATATATTATATATCAAGCACTGTTTTAAATTAATGTTTTGGACGTTGTAAGAATTCTTTCTTCGTTCTGTATTCACTCGGATATATATATATATATATATATATATATATATATAGAGAGAGAGAGAGAGAGAGAGAGAGTGAGAGAGAGAGAGAGAACGAGTGAGAGAGATGGGGTGATGTGTGTAAAAATCGAAGAAAAGAAAAAATCTTCAAACATTGTTCTACAAATTTAAATAATTTATTTATTGAGCATAAAAGCAATCTTTGTTTTCTTTTAAGTTGAAAGAAACAATTGCCTCGCAAGCATAGTTCAAAGAAATATGTTTTTCTTTTCTTTTTAACATTTGAAAGAAATGAATAGTGTTAATATGAGTAAAAGGATGTGTGTAACAACTTTATGCGAAAGTTTCATATTTTCGCCATGTTATGTGTGCGTGTTACTGTGTTGTATGATTACAGCTGCAGGCAAAGATATCAGTTGACCATATTTTTACCACTGCTACAATTTGCTTTTATATATATATATATATCGCTAGTATGTCTTTCGTGTTGTATGAATTGCCTTAAAAGCTAGAAATATTTCCAAGAAGAGACTTAGAATCCAATAAATGAGTTAGTTTTACCCCGCGAAAAATGAGTTTGGGTATTCAACAACGTTTACATCCCGGTTAAGTAATACTGAAAAACGAAAATTATTAATTTAGATAACTCTATTTATAAAAGAATATCGAATAACAACAAATTAATATAGATTTACTTAGCTAAGAAGTTTATTGTATAAAAATATATTTCCCAATTTTAATTTCTATCGTTAAAAGAGAAATTATTGTTAATCATTATCGTAGTAGACGACAGATATGTCAACTGCTCTTTGGCAACTTTGAATGGCCTTTTCAGATAACGTCGCTGATTGGTTAATAAATATTAATGAGCAAATTTGAATTTGGAGCTCGTGCGACACTATTTTTGTATAAAAGTGAGTTGATATCTGTTTGAAACTATTTTTGCACTGAATTGAGATTTTAGGGATATTACATAAACCTACTAAATATTTTCTACAATTAGTAACGGGGTGTGTGTCGGTTCGCTTATCGTCTGGTTTACACTCCTCCCTTGCTTTTTGAACAAGAGTAGAGGTTTGTCCCTTGTTTTTTGTTTAATGTTTAGGTTTGAATTTCCTGATTATTTCTCCTAAAATCGTATTCTTTTTTGCTCCCAGTAGTTCCTTGAGTCTTAGTCTCATTACCGCCGTGTTTGGTGTGAAATGATAAAAATAGACATATGAATATATATGTTATTATATGTGTGTATGTGTGCCACACAAACACACACACACACACATAAATATATATATATATATATATATATATATATATATATATATATATATATTAAGCAAACCCAAACCTTGTGAGTGAAATTAGGTAGATGGTACATTTTGATAACCGCCGATGATTGTGCTAGAAGGAAGTAAAACAATCATCGTGACCGAGAGTCTGAGTGCGATGTCCTTGTTGAGATTGTTCAGACCACCCCAGATAATGCGCTCGCCCAGAAACTGTAACTAAGGTTCGTGCACCATAGTTGCAGTATCAAAGACAATAGTGTTCACTAGGTCTTGAATAAACACAAAAAAGTTTTCTAAGCAAGCGTCTTCAAAAGGGATTATCTAGCCGTCCTCGTAGACAGATGTACTCGGAAACGAGCGGCCAGCGATCAATACGTACATAAATATATGTTGTATACTTACCCATATACAGGAATAGAATGTTTGTATTCTCTTAAATACGTGGACACTATTGAGAGTAGAGAAAAGTGATTGTACTGACTAGCAGTTCTATAGTAATGTAACTACTTCATACAGCTTGCGAGTCTTGTATTTGTTGATATACTATTATTCCCAACCTCTGTTTTGGTGATTACTTACGCAGTAACCTTTTAGAGATACAACAATATATATGATAAAATATGGCCTGCCAGTTGCGCTTAAACATGAAAGAGTCTGTCACCGCTGGGTACTAACCGCAATGTCCACTTTTATATTTGCACACACACACACACACACACACACACACATAGACACACACACACACACACACACACACACACACACATATATATATATATATATAATTGTAAACTTATCATTATACTCGTTTCGAAAAACCCTCCGAGTATAAACGCGGAAGGAAAAAAATGGTTGTAAAAAAAGAACCACATGAACATCAGTCTAAGTACATAGCCCCCCCCTCTCAATCCGAGAAAAGTAATCTATAACAAAAAAGCAATCAATACGTAAGCAGAGCAGATAAAGTAAATAACCTAAAGAGCCAACAAAACCTACCAAGATTTCACCTAACTGGATCTTCAGC
The DNA here is from genome assembly GCA_037127315.1 of Ascarosepion bandense. Taxonomy (NCBI): domain Eukaryota; kingdom Metazoa; phylum Mollusca; class Cephalopoda; order Sepiida; family Sepiidae; genus Ascarosepion; species Ascarosepion bandense. The sequence continues at coordinate 1,560,429 of JBBBDQ010000732.1, forward strand.
GAAGGTTTTTTGGCTCTTCAAATTATTTGCTATGTGCGTTGTGGTACAGTGGATATCGGCTCGGGAACGAGAAACCGGGGAGCTGAGTTCGAATTCCAGTTGAATCCATTGTATTCACTTACACTCAAATACCCTTGGGAAAGGTATTAATCCGTATATTCCTTCAAGTTATGGGTTAAATAACAGGACAGATTAAGTTCTATAGCCTTGGTTGGCAACCAGTCTACCGCAGAAAGCAATGGCAACCCACTGCGGGATAATCTTCTGCCCAGCCAATCATGTCTCTTTCGAGACATGATCGCCCAAACGTGTATCACGTATGGCAATTAATTCACTAACTGACTATACATATATATGTATGTAAATATATATTTTACATTTGTAAATGAGTTATTACGCGAACTAGGTTTCTACCATGAATCAATCACAAGTCTGCATTCAAAATAGAAAACTTAAAAAACTGTAAAAAATTGGCTAGCCACGTGTGGAAATTAAAATTAAAATATGGAAAAGACCCAGACATAATGTGGGGTATAGTGAAAACAGTCAAGCCTTAAAACGGTGGCAAAATATGTAGACTGTGCCAGGAAGCAAAACGAACTATCAAATGCAAGAACGGAAATTATGACAAAGTGTAATAATACTAAAAAATCCCTCTTAGGTTTATGCAACTATGGATGAAAACGTTATAATTCCTTGTAATTTTAGAAATTGTGCGTTCAAAAATTCCCCGCCACTTGAGCGTTCAAAAAGAAAAACACCGTTATGTGAGCGTTCTTACAAAAAACGGTAAACGGTAAAATCAGTTATTGAAAATCGCCTGAAGACACCACTCATGGTAGAAACCTAGGTCGCGTAATAACTCGTTTTCAAATAGAAAATATTCAAAAATTCTACAATATAATTGTATTGAATACTTTTTAATACAAATGTGCACTGGTCGAATCATATTATAACCAGAAACTAAGTAATTAAACAATCAATATATATATATATATATATATATATATATATATATATATATATATATATATATATATTAGTCTTCCACATACAATCCCGTTTCGCTGTATCACAGCTCATCAGTGTGGCTAGACATATTCACTTGCTTCTGGCCGGGATCGAAACTCGACCGATTTGGTGTCAGTCGGAGTCTCTACTAGAGAGAGAGAGAGAGAGAGAGAGAGAAATTAATGAGTTTGGAAAAATATGTATTTCAACAATATGAATTATCACTTAATTATGGACCAATGATGGATCATTGTGTTGGGCCAGAAAGTCTTTTTCCCGTCAGAGTCTATTTCGCACATTTTTAAATCTACTATTTGTCCGTGCATTGAATAGTGTTGTCATACCGGGTCGGGTGCTCCTGCTATTCACCCCGAAGTTCTTGAAAAAATCTAAAGAAGGATCTGCAATGTAATCGATCCTGATTTGGCATCTCGACTTCATTTACTTTCTCACCGATGCCAAGTGGCTTCCCTCTGTCTTTTCTACAAATATTTTCATGGCTACTAGTTTCTCTCCCTGGTGTGCACTTAGTTTTTTGTCCTTCATCGGCTTTGATTTTATATATATATATATATATATATGTGTGTGTGTGTGTGTGTGTGTGTGTGTGTGTGTGTGTGTGTGTGTGTGTGTGTGTGTGAAATATATATACTTTTAATATACCAGTTCTAATAAAATGTTGTGCTCATCCCCTAATGTATCATTTAAGTTATAACTTCTCCTAACAACACATATATATATTATGCTTTCATTACGATTGAGCTCTTTAGAGAAGAAAATTTTACAAACAGTTTCCACTTCTGCGATATAAGCATTACTCTTCAGAAATGAATTGAGTTCTTTCGGTGACTGACATGTGTATACACTGATTATATATAACACGTTAAAATTTCCCTACTCCGTTTCTATGCGCCTATGGCTTCGTAGGTAGCGTCTCCGACTGACACCAAATCGGTTGAGTTTCGAACCCGGCCAGAATCAAGTGGACGTGTCTAGCCACACTGATGAGCTGAAAAACAGGCTTGTATGTGGATGACTAATATATATATATATATAGTTTAAATTGTTATGATGCTTAGTGCCATCACTAAATAAATAAAACCATCGTTATTAACTACCTGATTAGACATTTTCTTTCAATGTCGAAAAAATGTGCAATTTTGTAGTTTGTACATGATTTAAAGTATAATTTATAATAAATATTCATTGCTCTATTTTTGTATTGAGCACTGTTTTCAATTAAATTACTGTTGCAATTATTTTCTACACTCCTTTTTCATTTATATATATATATATATATATATAGAGAGAGAGAGAGAGAGAGAAAGCAATCAATTTTTGTTTTGCATTACTTGCTTCGTTCCTCCTCTTCTTTTTCTGTTTTTTTTGTTTTAAATTAAATTAATGTTAAAATTATTTTCTACATTCCTTTTTCATTTATATATATATATATATATATAGAGAGAGAGAGAGAGAGAGAGAGAGAGAGAGAGAAAGCAATCAATTTTTGTTTTGCATTATTTGCTTCGTTCCTCCTCTTCTTTTTCTGTTTTTTTTTGTTTTAAATTAAATTAATGTTAAAATTATTTTCTACATTCCTTTTTCATTTATATATATATATATATATATATATATATATATATATATAGAGAGAGAGAGAGAGAGAGAGAGAGTGAGAGAGAGAGAGAGAGAGAGAAAGCAATCAATTTTTGTTTTGCATTATTTGCTTCGTTCCTCCTCTTCTTTTTCTGTTTTTTTTTTTTTTTTTTTTGGCAACACAGAAGAAAAATGATCTTTTCATTACATTTGATCGATAAATTATAACAACTCTATTCTCATTGTCGGCATTTTTTTCAATTTAATTTTCTTTCTACCATTTAGCATTGTTCCCACGCTAATAAATACATTTTATTGTGACTTATTTAATTTTCGTTCCTACAGAAGACAATGGCGCCTTGTTTTGTAAAAGCGTCAATCTTCTCGCCACCTAAAAGAAAGTAGTGATAACATAGCCACAGCAGGTGACAGAGCTTCCATGTTACATCGTCATTCCAGGGCTTGACTTGACATCTCTATCAATTACGGATGTTCATTTACTTGATCTATTGTCCAATCTGATCAGCGAGGTTCACGCATTTGTTTGAAGTCTTATTGCCATTGATTCTTACACATTTCTGATAATGTCAAGTCTTCCCCCCCCCCCCCCAGCTAGGTTACAATTCTGATTAAAAAGAAAATAACTGGACTAATTCAATAGGGAATAATTCGTTGGATCAGCAAAAAAATTACAGAGAGAGGTGACAAATTAATTACAACCTTTTAAATTTGAGAAATAGAACATTTCAAAGTAACAGTGATTTTTGTTGAGTCAGAGACTGAATATTAATACAAAACGTATAATTCTTTTTATTAATAACACTTGCATGAGCTCCTAATTGCCGACATTCTTTATAGATTTTAATGAACTTCTATAGTAAAAATCATTACCAACATACTTTATGTCTGACGCGATTATATAAATGAATATTTCTACAATAACATTGATATTAATAGCCTGGCAATCTGAAAAAGTTACCAACATCCAATGTTTATGTTTGACACTATTTTTATTATAGACTAACAGTATAGCCCGGCGTTGCTCGGGTGTAATGAAAGCTTTAAAACTAATCCATGGTCCTGGAGCTCAGACTCTTTGGACGTTGGCATGAAAGACTAAAAAGCAAAAGTTGTTTCAGTTAAAGCGAAACCGTAGACTGAAAGAAAAATGAATGGATGTAAGTCAAATTTTGATTTCCTGGTATCGATATCAAATAAGTTTTTTCGTTGTAAACTGAATTTTAAAGGTTAAATAAGTCCTATGAAAAAATGGTATCATGGCTGAGACTAAGAACTACAATTATACCTACTTAGAGCCAAACCCGAAGCAAAAACTAAAATAAAAGTGCTGAAAAAAATACAGACATGCAGGCAGATAAATAGACACACACAAAAAGATCTTGCCGTTTATATATATATATATATATTATCGAATTTCTGCACTATTGTAAGAACTGCAACCTTCTGAATATCGTTTCTTATGTCTTTGTCTATGAGTGTATCAAATTTGATTAAAATCGGACCACTCCTTCTATAACCCGATTTTTCCGATTATCGATTTTCGATATTTATCGGGGGTACCTCGACAAAAAACCTAGCTAAGAACACTCGCAGACGCTTATAGTACAACTGTGTAAATTTTCAAGAAAACTGGATCAGCCGTTTCGGAGTCTGTAGGTAACGGACACACACACAGACACACACACACAGACACACACACACACACATACACAAACACAGAGACAAAGTTCCATTTATAAATAAGTTTAGAAATGTTTACTTGTATAATAAAATCTAATAAAATATACAATATCACAAAAAAGTATATTTTTTTAATAAAATCTTCTTGCTACTTCTATCCATATTAACTCTTATTTAACCATTAATTAAATTTACACCACGACTAACCACGGGTATATCGTACCCGATTTTGAAACTATCAAAAAATATTAAATATAAATCTTTATTTGAAATATTTTACATGCAGACACTTCAAACTTTGTACTTTCAGTTAACATTAATAGGAACTGAAAACATTATTTAGGTAAGAAAATCAAGTACTTAAAATTGTAACTAAATTGTAATTAAAATTGCGCCATTTGCGATGGGTATTCAATACTCGTGGTTCGTGTTCTCGAGTTAAGAACCCCTGCAACAAAATATAATTAAATATAGAAAAATAGGGCCAATCAATTGATTCATTCATCTTTTACGACTTCTCAAACATTTTTAACTTTTTTACAGCCAGAAAAAAATTATTTTTAGGTTTTTTTTAAAAGAAAATACTGGTTTAATTACATAAGTTTTACTAATTAACACATTGCTGGGAAGAAAAGTTGGATTTATACGTTCCTTAAGCGCATGCATTTACGCATAAATACCCTTGCGAAAGGTATTAATCCGTCTCTTCCCTCCAGTTATGGGTTAAATAATAGAACAGATTAGGTTCTATAGCTTTGGCTGGCAACCAGTCTACTGCAGAAAGTAATGGCAACCTACTGCGGGATAATCGTCTGCTCAGTCAGTCATGTCTCTTTCTAGACATGATCGCCCAAAGCGTGTATCACCTATGCCACTTAACTGAAGCGTATTTAGGCGTAAGTGCTTATAACAAACCCAATGGGAATTTACAAAAAAATAAAGCTTCATACACCTAAATTAAACTTAGTGCCCTCAAAACTTAAACTTCGTGCCCCCACTAAACTTCGTGTCTACCACCCAAGAAATAAACTTCGTGCTCCCCACCCCAAATTAAAATCTGTGCCACCGCACAAAAAACTAAACTTCATGCGCCCCAAAATTAAACTTCGTGTCCTACCAAATTTAAACTTTTTACCACCCTCAAATTAAAATTCGGGTCCATCCACCCACAAAAGTTAAATTTTTTACTCACCGCCGCAAAAAATTAAATTCTGACTCCGTCCCCGCAAAAAATTAAACTTCGTTTGTTTCCCACCAAAAAATTAAACTTTTTGCCGAATCCCACCAAAAGTTAAACTCTGTGCCCCCATTGCCAAATTAAACTACATGCCTACCCCCAAAAGTTCGTGCATCACCACCCCAAATATCCTTCCCAGACTATAAATAAATAGATAAATAAAATATAATTTAAAAGGATACTTTTTTTTTTAACACTGCTACTGTCTGGATGTGCGTTGTGGTACAGTGGATATCGGCTCGGAACGAGAAGCCGGGGAGCCGAGTTCGTAATTCCAGTTGAATCCATTGTATTCATTTACGCGCAAATACCCTTGGGAAAGGTATTAATCCGTCTCTTCCTTCCAGTTATGGGTTAAATAGCAGGACAGATTGGGTTCTATAGCCTTGGTCGGCAACCAGTCTACCGCAGAAAGCAATGGCAACCTACTGCGGGATAATCTTCTGCCCAGTCAGTCATGTCTCTTTCGAGACATGATCGCCCAAGCGTGTATCACGTATGGCACTTAACTGACTGACTGTCTTTACGATCAAGACTCTCCCGGCACTGTTTATGTATAAGGATATAAAAATATGCGAACCAAGTATAATGCGAAATTTATTATTTACCGATTTATAAACATATACTTTTTATCATTTATGAAAGAAAGAAATTTAATAGAAAAAATTTATATCTAAAGATTTATAAAAATCTGGAAAATTATCAATATATGTGATCTACTAAAATTTAATATTTATTATTTGCGATTTTATTTACGGGCATTATACGTTTCCTTTTAAAATAGAAAGCCTAGGTCTGAAGCCCCCAAAATTATAGGTTACCCAGATTCCTAACCCGTTTATGAAAAAAACATAATCTAAAAAAATAAATTAAATCGTTACTAATTTAAAAAAAAAAAAAACATTAACGATTGCAATTGCTGAAGTTGGTGTAGTGTGTTCTTTCTGTTTGAAAAAAAAAAACTTCGATTAAATTGCCACTCGATTCGAACTTTATAAAACACTAAATAATAAACATTAATTAGATTAACAGGTGTTTACCCGTGCAACCAGACTGGCAGCTGGGTCCCACCCATTCACAGTCAGGTTAGCCAAATGCAGACGACAGTTCTACTCCTGCAGCTTCCTCTCTCGCACTTCCCGCCTGTGGAACTCACTCCCGTATTCTTGCTTTCCTGACGGCTACGACCTCCAGAAATTTAAATGCAAAGTTAATACTCACCTACTAACCACTGGACTCTAGCTCTCTCCCCTCCCCTGTATAATCTTCACTTTCTCTCTGCCCATGTATCTGTCATTGCACCTGCTTTCTCAGCTTTCTATTGTTCCTTTCTAACTAGCTTGTAATCCTCACTCTTTTCTAATTAATCTTTTTACATTTATGTAACCCCCTGCACATCAGTGGCGTTTTTGCCTTGCTCGGGGTGAAATGATTAAAAAAAAAAAAAATTGGTTCATATATTTTTATAATTTAGTAAACTTCTATAAATTTATGAATAAAAAAATAATTTGTCTATATTTCGGAGATGAGATTGTATTTACACTGTTTACATTATTCGGACTATTGTCCTCATCTTTGTTTACATTTGTACGACGTTTCGGCCGTTGTACGCCCCAGCCTTCTTCAGGTGCTAATGTCAAATGGCCCAGTAATACAGACATTGGTTAGTTCCAGTGACTTGACCCAAAGAGTTGTGAGTTCAATACCAGGTTACAGCAGTGGTGAACAAGTAACTTAGAGGGTTAGAGGGATATATTTCATGACTACCAAAAGAGGCTTCACGCATAGATTGAGAATGATATACCCCAGTGATTGTAATAAAGGGTTCGGTTCGAACTTCCTAGTGCATGAAGAAGGCTGCAGCGTACGACGACAGAAACGCCGTGCAAATGGCAACAAAGATAAGGACAATAGTCTGAATAATGTAAATAGTGTAAAAAAATAATAATGTTTTTATATATATTTCTTTATTAATTAATACATTATATAGATTGCATTGTATTAATTGGTTCTCTTATTTTTATAATGCTGTGGATATAAAATTTTATTGTAAATAAACAATCTAATTTTATTTATTTTAATTCTAAAAAAAACGCAAATTCACTCAGTTACTGCACATCCTAATTCGCTCTCAGCTATTTTAGGTTTATTAAAATTATAATCACAGCTTTTTAAAAGACAACACATTGCCGAGAAGGTGAAGGGAGTTTACAGTAATAACGGTGTAAAGGCAAAAACAGTCCTTTTCAAATACCTAGGAAATGTTCTAACAGAAGACGAAAATTGAGACACTGAGATCCGAAGGAGAATTGGAATGGCGAAGGAAGCATTCAAGAAGTTCGGTAAAGTATGGACAATTTCGCTAGAAACAAGGAAGTGAGTACTGGATTGCTATGTGATGTCAGTTCTTCAATATGGCAGTGAATGTTGGACAATATTTTCGAAGATGAAGGAAAAACTCGAAGCAACTGAAATGTGGTTCTACAGAAAGATGCTGCCGATATCATGGTCCGAGCATGTGAGCAATGACGAAGTTTTGGAAAGGATGGAAACGAAAAGGAAATTAATACTGAGCATCAGGAAGAGACAACTAAAGTTCCTGGGACATGCAATGAGGAAGGAAGGCTTGGAGAACCTGATGCCAGATAGAGGGAAAAAGAGACAGAGGAAAACAGCGGATAACATATTTGAAGGACCTGATCAGTTGGATGACGGAACGAGGTTTGCATGGTACAACAGGAGAAAGCGTGCTAAGAGCCACCAGGGGTCGGGAGATGTGGAAAACCTTGATCGCCTACGTCCTGAAAGGACAGGGCACATACAAGAAAAAGAATACTCTACCCAGCTTCTGGAATGCATCCTTGACTATAATTCATCAATTTGTTCGAACGATTTTGCTTACACTAACAAAAAACCTTAAAAAAAAAAGAATCTCCACCTTTACCATATAGATAGAACACATGATGAAGACCGTAGACTGCATCGGCTGAATTTCGAACAAAAAGTTAAATCTGTATTCTGAAAGATCTATAGAGTTTTAATATTTATTAAGAATAAATTATCAAAGCAGAAGACAAAATGAAGTGAAATCATACAAGAAGATTGTGTTGCGCCAATATTTCAAGTCATGACATAGTAACTGAAAGTTATGATTATGATATTCTTTTGTTTATTTGTTTTATTTATGATTTAATATGAATAATGCTATCTTTATGGATTCCTTTCTCTTGAAATCTCGAGGCGCCCTACCTAGAATACATTCCTACCAGGCTTATTTTATATGATTCCTTTATCGTTTCATCTTGTCAGTCTTCATTGTCTACAAATGGTTTCCCAAATCCCCAGAGACTGTCCCCAGGAATCCAACATTCGCTCCTGGGATTCTCTTCCAAAATTTCTCTAAGTCGATCTTCAGAATTTGGATGATTGGTTTATTTTTTTTTTTTTTTTGGTTTTGTTTTGAGTGCTGTTTATTTCCATTCCAAAATTAATGTTCACTAGAAAATTTTGCAGAAGGTAACATGGGATTTCGTTATCAAAATGCCCTCCCCACCCCCACCTTAGTATTGTTATTATTATTATTAACAATTTTGAGTAGGAGGGTGAGGAGGAGGAGGAAACTGCTCTCTTTATCACAGTTATTCTTTAAGTTTTCACGAAAATATTGTGGCTTTAACTGGAGATCAAGGGACAGCAAGTCCAACATGCTTCTTAGTATACTATCACAGGTCTGGCTTTAGATTCTTCCACGGGTTTCCAGCTCAGTTAGTCACTTAGCAAAGCTAATGATGATTGCTAAAAATACAAGCCTGAATACTTTTGTTGCTACAACTGAAATTAGCTGCTGCTGCTGTTGTTACATCTCATGTCATGAAGGTGTTGACCCCACTCAGCAGCTAATTCCAGTATATCCTCAGCATCCTTCTGTCGAACAACATGACGGTTGCTTCAAGTTTTTCCTTCTTCTTTGATGAGATTTTCCTGTCTCTTAATATTCTTCCCAGCTTCTGGAATGCATCCTTGTCTATAATTCATCGATTAGTTGCTACAACTGAAATTAACTCTTGCTGCTACTGTTACATTTCATGTCATGAAGGTGTTGATCCCCACCACAGCCACGTTGTCTCTCCAGATCACACTCTCTTGTCAGAGCGTCGGAACATCTTCCAGTATCGTCTGCTGTGATGTCGTCTCCAGTTTGTAGACAGCAGGCTGAACATACACATGACTGGTAGCGTGGTCAAAAAGCCGTCGCAGGACGGTGCCAAGCCAGCGAATACAGTGCTAAGCGATAGTGTAGGGGATTATCGACTGGCTGGTGTTACGACGATGCTCCTCACTGGGCACAATGATCGAACTTGTACATCCTTCAATGGTACTGAGGGCGTGGGACTCAAACCAGAGGGTGAGTGTCGTGGGGAAAGGCCATGTCATGAATGTTGAATATTTCCTTACAGAAAGGCTAATGTTACCATTTATATATATATTTGTCTGACACAAGGCTGCAATAGAGGCGCACTTTGTGATGATGAAATTCATTACACAAGTATCATTATAGCAGGCTATCTTGCTAACAATCACTCAGCAGGTAGCATTTTCATGGATGATTAATCTAGAAGAAAAAAAATAAAATGTCAACGGCTTTCTCAAAGCGATGGTCAAAAATCAGAGTATCATAAACAAAAGAAAAGTTCTAACAGTAACTGTTAGAACACTTGAGGAGTTTTAAAAACGGCCACGACTAAAATAGATAGTACAGGTATCTTAGAGAGAGAATAATGACATAACCATTTTTTTTTTAATCATATCACCCCGAGCAACGCGTTAACGCCACTGATGTTCAGGGGGCTACATAAAATTGAAGAGATTGGAAAAGAGAAAACCGGAAACCGCATCCTAAACAGGAAACAAGGGATGAGCCTCTTCACCTGTTCAATAGACGTGGGTGGAGTGTGAACCGGGCGATAGTTTAGTCTATCTACTCCAATTGAAAAAAAAGAGTGAGAAGATTGGAAAAGAGAAAACCGGAAACCGCATCCTAAATAGGAAACAAGGGATGAGCCTCTTCACCTGTTCAATAGACATGGGTGGTGTGTGAACCGGGCGATAGTTTAGTCTATCTACTCCAATTGAAAAAAAGAGTGAGAAGATTGGAAAAGAGAAAACCGAAACCGCTTCCTAAACAGGAAACAAGGGATGAGCCTCTTCACCTGTTCAATAGACGTGGGTGGGTTGTGAACCGGGCGATAGTTTATTCTATCTACTCCAATTGAAAAAAAAGGAGTGACAAGCTTGGAAAAGAGAAAACCGGAAACCACATCCTAAACAGGTAACAAAGGATGAGCCTCTTCACCTGTTCAATAGATGTGGGTGTTTAAAATAATTGTAATTCCTAGTTGGCAACCGATTTCTTTTACTCTCTCCCACAACGCTCCCGATTCCTATCCAGTTTGTATATTTATTTATCTATATTAAAAATATTAATTTAAACCCATAAAATACTTATAAGAGACTCAGAAGAATTTGAGTAGTATTTCGTAAGATTCAGTATAATTGACCCATGTCCATACCGCAAACAAAAGGCAAGGAAGGGAACCCCGTCAATGCTGCGAAGGGAATTAACATCTACCAGACTCAAGTAATCGATCTTTTAGAAAAATTCTTGAAAACGGGAAAAATTTTATAAATTCCAACCGATAGCAGCACTAATCGCTCATTAAACTCCGAATGTTTTCTTAAAAAGAAAAGGAATCTTTTTAGAACATGGGCGGCCATTTTTGAAAATCCCACTGTTCAAATCCTGTAACAATCCATTGCTAGTTCAGCTGTTAAGAAAATAGATTCGCTGTTTAGCGCGAGACAAGTTTCTCTCCAGAATCTATCATACATGTGCATAAGCCTACTATCCATCAAGATAAAACGAAACTCGTATCTGTTAACCATCACAGGCAATCTCTCCTGCCACCCATAAGCATGGACCAAGCTAGTCCTCTTTGAAAGCAATACACTGCGCCTCCTCGGCCTTACCCTATCTTCCGACCTCAAGTGGAATCCTTGCATTGAATCAATAGCTAAATACACTGCTCGGAAGGTTGGGTCAATGTGTCGGGCCCAGAAGTTTTTTCCGCCTGAATCCATTTTGCACATATACAAATCAACCATCTGACCGTGCATGGAATACTGTTGTCATATCTGGTCAGGCGCCCCTGCTGTTCATTTCAGTATTCTCGACAGGTTCCAAAGGAGAATTAGTCCCGACCTGGCAACTCAACTCCAGCCACTTTCTCATCGGCGGGATCTGGCTTCCTTCTTTCTGTTCTATAAATATTCTCATGGCTTCTGCTCTGACGAACTTAGGTGACTGGTGACCTTTTCACAAGAATTTACTCGAGCAACTAGACTGGTAACAAGGTCCCGCCCTTTTACAGCTAAATCAACCAAAAGCAGTCGATAATTATACTTCATCAGTTTCTTTTCTCGTATTTCCCGCCTGTGGAACTCTCTCTAATATATTTGCTTTCCTGACGGCTAGAACCTCTATGAATTTAAATGTAATGTCAATACGCATCTCTTATCCACTTGACTCAAGTCCTTTCTACATCACCCCGCATATCCTGTTCTTTTCCTTTCTCTTCACCGTCGCAACTGTTTTCACTCCTGTTTTCACATCCTTCTTTTGCCCTTTCTCTGTCACTCCCTGTAACTGATTTGTCTTCTTCACACTCCTCCTGCCTGATACTTTAACTCTGTTGTGTAACCCCCTGCACATCAGTGGAGGTACCGTCTTGTTTGGAGTGAAATGATTAAAAAAATATTTTAAAATATTTAGAAGATTCCTGTCACATATGATCCGATCAATCAGTTAAGTGCCATACGTGATGTACGCCTTGGAAAGAGACATAACCGACTGGACAGAAGATTATCCCGGAATAGGTTGCCATTGCTTTCTGCGGTTGACTGGTTGCCAGCCAAAGCCATGGAATCCAATCTGTTCTATTATTTAATCCATAACTGGAGGGAAAAGTCGGATTAATACCTTTCCCAAACGTATTTGTGCGTAAGTGAATGCAAGGAATTCAACTGGAGTTCGAACTCAGCTATCTAATTTGTCGTTCCGAGCCGATATCCACTGCACCACAAACGCACATCCACATGGTCCGGTACCCTTACTATTTACCTTGAGTTCCTTGATAAGAATCTACAATATTATTGATCCTGTTATTGCGTCTAGGCTTCAGTTATTGACGAACCCACATAGTTACCTCCCTTTGCCTTTTTATAAATACTTTCATAGTAATTGCTCGTTTGAGCTCTTCGCTATAATACCTAGACTTATTAAATTGAAGCTCAGTACTAGACAGGCGTCAAGGTCTGATCAGTTTACAATTGAGTTGACTAGATATAACCGCAAGTTCTATGCTAACAGTTTCTTTCCTCGCACTTCTCGCATATGGAGTTTTCTTCTGTTTTCATTCTTTCAAGCCAACTTCAATCTTCAAAAATTTAAATTCAATGACAATTGCTATCTGTTCTTCTCCTGATTAATTTATTTGTTATCGCTCGTTAGTAATATTTCTGTTTCTAATTTTTCCAATTCCAATGTTTTTAATTCTTGGATGTGCACTGTGGTGCAATGGATATCGACTCAGAATGATAAATCGGGGAGCTGAGTTCGAATTCCAGTTGAATTCCTTGCATTCACTCATGCACAAATACCCTTGGGAAAGGTATTGAACCGTCTCTTCCCTCCAGTTATGGGTTAAATAATAGAACAGATTGGGTTCTACAGCCAGTCTACCGCAAAAAGCCAAGGCCACCGATTGCGAGATAATCTGCTGTCCAGTCAGTGATGCCTCTTTCGAGACATGACCGCCCAAAGCGTGTATCACGTATGGCACTTAACTGACTGACTGAATATAATAGTTGGAATAATGATTAAGGCTTACATTGGTCATAAAGTGGGGGATCAGTTTATTATTTCATAACAATAGGAAACCGATCCCCCACTAATTACTACATAATAATATAATAGATTTCTTTTCCCTTTACCTATGAGTCAAATGACAGGACAGACTGGGTTCTATAGCCTTGGTCGGCAACCAGTCTACCGCAGAAAGCAATGGCACCCTACTGCGGGATAATCTTCTGCCCAGTTAGTCATGTCTCTTTCGAGACATGATCGCCCAAAGCGTGTGTCACGTATGGCACTTAACTGACTGACTTCTTCCACACCCAGTAACTACTTGAATCTTAATGATTTTATTGATTTACATGGATATCGATTAAAAATTTAAGTTTTGATCTGGTATTTCGTAAGTTTAGTACCATGAAAGGCTATAGATCCGGATGATTTAATGAGGACCGAACTCACGGCAGTTCGAATCGGTCTGAGAATGTCAAATGCTAATCGTAACTCAACGGCAAGAATCCGATTCTTTGATTTTGAGCAGTTTTCAAACTTTTGTCACGCAACTTGGCCGCGAAAAGACACTTACCTCATTTATTTACTTGACTTCCGGCTCCGGGTCAAGGAATACCCAAATCATTGAAATAATCGATTTCCATAATCCCTTTCCTTTCTGCATTAGGATCAAAGGCGATTAGCTACTTCCGAACTTTAGTGTTCACTGCCACCACCAGCCAACATCTCTCTCTCACACACACACATACACACACACATCTCCGCCGTCACACAAACCGATGGCTCGCCCGTCCTCACAACTCCAACCATTATCAAGTGAAGGTCTTATCTTAAAACGTTGACATTCTTCAGATTGGAAACTAAAATGTTACTCTCTCTCTCTCTCCACCCTTTTCTTTACTCTTTCCTTCACCTCTTACTTGACCCCACTTTTCTCTGTCTCTCCATTCCGGCAAAAGCACTGACCGTTTTAGCTGGCTAAGCTGCGGCTCAACTCTGATGAACAAATGGGTCAGATTACTTGATCTCTTGCTCTCCCCCTACATCCAGCGTTTGATCGGCAGATCAGGATGATAGGTTCAATTATTGTCTTCGTCCTTGTCTGCCAAAGATCATCTCAAGAGAACATAGTTATATGATGTGAGCTTGAAAACGCTAGACTGATTGCTAAGCAGAGAAGGGCTCCATTCATTCTTTCCTCTTATTTCTTTTTGTCTCTTTAATCTTCGTTTCTTCTTCTTACCCTTTTCTTTTTCTTTCTTTTTTTCTTTACTTCTTGCTGCTTTCTTTCTTTCTTTTTTTTGCTTTAAACTCTCTAAATTGTTGTATTCTTCTTTACTTTTCTCTTTCAACTTCATCATCTTTACATTTATTTTCTTTCTTTTCTTATTTGTTTATTTTTCGTTCTTTTTCTTTATTCCTGCTACTGCTTGCTTTCTTTTTCACTTTTCTATTTCTTTCTTTCTTTCTTTCTTTCTTTCTTTAACCCCCTTATCTTTTATTCCTTTTCCTCTTTCTTTTTCCTTCTTAATTTAAGCGTCCTTACTTTTATTGTCCTTCTTTAATCTTTCAACTTCATCTTCTTCGAAGTTACTTTTCTTTCTCATCCTCTTTCTTTTTTATCCAATTTCTTTCTTTAACTTTTTCTTTCATTCTTATTATTTCTGTCTTTAAGACTGACTTTCATTCTTCTCTTTCTTTTTTGTCATCTTTCTTTCTTTGTCTTCTTTCTTTCTTTACCTTCTTTCTTTATCTTCTTTCTTTGTCTTGTTTCTTTCTTTCTTTCTTTCTTTCTTTCTCCTAACCATTGGCTTCCATTCTTTCTTTCTTTAATTCTTCTCTTTCATTCTTTATTTTTCCTTTGAAATATTTCCCCTCTCACTTTTATCTTCCCATTCTTTCTTCTGATAATTTCTTTTTTCGTTTTTTGATTTTTGGTTTGTTTGTTTGTTTGTTTGTTTTTTGGTTTTTTTTGTTGTTTTTTTGCAATTTTTTCTTATTTCCATGTAAATGACTTCGATTTCTGTTTTTCTTTCTTTCTTTTTTTCTGTCTTTCTTTCTTTTAGCCATGATTTCTTTCTTTCTTTCTGTCTTCTTTGAAATATTTCCCTTCCAACATTTGTCGACTCATTCTTTTTTCTTTTTAATTTCTTCACGTTCTTTGTTTTTCTTTCCGTTTCTTTCTTATTTCCATGGAAATGATCATTTCTATTTTTCTTTCTTTCTTTCTGTTTTCTCTCTTTCCTTCTTTCTGTTTTCTTTCTTTCTTTATCCATTGATCTATATGTCATCTTTCTTTCTTTCTCTTAGCCACGATTACTTTCTTTCTTCTTTCTTTCTTTCTTTCTTTCTTTCTTTCTTTCTTTCTTTGTCTTCTTCCTTTTTACTTTCTTTCTTTCTTTGTCTTCTTTCTTTCTTACTTATCTTCTTTCTGTCTTTCTGTCCTTGTCTTCTTTGAAATATTTCCCATCCAACATTCATCTACTCATTCTTTCTTTTTTTTAAAATTTCTTTCTTCGTTTTCTTTGTTTTCCTTTCCGTTTCTTTCTTATTTCCATGGAAATGATCTTGCAATATTTGTCTATATTTCTGAGACGAGGTATTGTAATTACTTACAATATTTACATTGTTCGGACTATTGTTCCCATCTTTCTTACCATATACGCGACACATGGCCCAGTGAATACAAGCATCGGTTGAATCTCGTGACTTGAACGAAAGTGTGAGTTCAATACCTGGCTACAGAAGGTGTGAACAAAAACTTCGAGAGTTGAGTTAAAGGGAATTTACTGATAATGAGACGTCTGGAAGTGGTATGTCTCATGAAACTAGAACAATCTAACTCAGTGGACGAAATAAACGGTTCAGCTTGTAATTCCAATCATTTATTCTTTCGTTGTGCATATGTTTTTCTTCTCTTATATATTCTTTATTTTTGCTCTCTTTCTTTCTTTCTTTCTTTCTTTCTTTCTTTCTTTCATTTGTTCTCTCTTTCGTTTTTTCTCTCTTATGTCTTTATTCTTTCTTCTTTTGGATATATTTTCTTTTTATCCAACCTTCTTTCTTTCTTTTTGATTTACCTATTCTTTCTTTTTCACTATCTTCCTTTCTTTCTATCTTTTTGTTCTTACCTATTATTTCGTTTTGCAGATCCTTCATTCTTTCTTCTCTCTTTCTTTCTTTCTTTCTTCTTTCTTTCTTTCTTTCTTCTCTCTTTCTTTTATCCATCCTTCTTCTTTTAAGTACTCTTTCTTTTTTAACATCTTTCTATCTTTCTTTTTGTTCTTACCTATTATTTCGTTTTGCAGGTCCTTCATTCTTTCTTTCTTCTCTCTTTCTTTCTTTCTTTTTTCTTTCTTTCTTTCTTTTATCCATCCTTCTTCTTCTAACTTTCTTCTTTAACACCTTTTTTCTATCTTTCGTGTTGTTCTTACCTATTTACCTATGCCTATTTTGCTGACCTTTCTGTCTTTTATTTGTCTATTTTCGTATTTTTTATTTTTTTAATCATTTCACCCCAAGCAAGGCATTGTTCTGTCACTGTTGCGCAGGGGGGTTACATAGAGGAAAGTGATGAGAAAGAATGGTTATTTATAGAAAATGTCAGGAGGAGGGTAATAGACGGATGAGAATACCGGTGTGATGGGGGTGGAGTGGATAGAGAAAAGAGCTTGAGAGAATGGATGCGAGTTAGCGAGATAGGAGATGTCTATTGACCATACATTTAAATTCCTGAAGATTGTAGCTGTCGGGGAAGCAACTATCTGGAAGAGAATTCCACAGGTGGGAAGTGCGTGAAAAGAAGCTGTTAGAGTAGAAATTGCAGTAACATTTTATCGGTTTCAATGTAAAAGGGTGGGACCTAGTTGCTAATCTAGTAGCTCATGTAAATTCATACCTAGGGGACACTAGTTATCTAAGTTCATTGAAGCAGAAGCTGTGAATGTGTTTATAGAAGAAGCACAGGGAAGCCACGTCACGCCGGTGAGACAGCGACTGCAGCCGAGCTGCCAATTCGGTGTCGATCACATTACAGATTCTCCGTTGGATTTTGTCAAGAACCCTGAGGTGAATAGTAGGGGCAGCCGACCAGATGTGGCAGCAGTATTCAATACACGACTTGTTTCTTCTCTTACCGATTCTTTCTTTTTTACCATCTTTCTTTCTTTTTTTGTCTTTCTATCTTTCTTTCTTTCTTTCTTTCTTTCTTTCTTTCTGTGCATCTTTTCTTTTTTTTCTCTGTTTCTTTCCTTTTTCTGCTCTTAAAGATTCTATCTTTTGGCCTTCTTTCTTTCCTTCTTCCTTTCTTCTCTTATATATTCTTTCTTTCAGCGTATCGTTCTTTCTCTGTTTCTTTCTTTTTTCTGCACTTACAGTTTCTTTCTTTTTCACTTTTTTCTTTCTTTCTTCTTTTTTTCGTTCTGATCTTATCAATTTCTTTCTTTTCCCATTTTTTTCTTCTTTTACTTTTTTTCTTTTTCAACATCTTCCTTTATTTCTCTCTTTCGTTATTTCTCTTTTATTTAATCTTTCACGTCATTGTTTTTTTTTCTTCTTCGACGAAGAAAACCTCTCCTTTGTCTTTGACGTAATTTAGCTTTTGCTTTTATCTTTAATGTCGAGGGAAAGACATTATTCTGGTTTCTTCTTTCTCCTTACTTTTTGAATTGCCAGTCGAAAGAGTCCCCTAAAATACTTTCGACCAAAATACGAAATAAAAAAAAGCAAAATAAATCCCTCTTCAACTGAATCTATTTGAAAGAAAGAAAGAAAGAAAGAAAGAAATTCATTTCTGTTGAGGGGAGATAAAAAGCATGGATATTGAAACCAGAGGAGGCTGATTTATTTAACAAAGAATTATTAAGAAACAATAAAAAAAAGATTGTAAAGAATTAAGGAATGGGAAACAAAGGAATGAAAGAATGAAGAATTCGGTGGGGAGAAAGATAATCAAAGAATGCAGTAAAGGAAATGGTAAAAGTTCGAACAAAAACCTCAAAATGTCAACGTCCTTCTTCTTTTA
Organism: Ascarosepion bandense; assembly: GCA_037127315.1. Classification (NCBI taxonomy): domain Eukaryota; kingdom Metazoa; phylum Mollusca; class Cephalopoda; order Sepiida; family Sepiidae; genus Ascarosepion; species Ascarosepion bandense. The sequence goes on from JBBBDQ010000732.1 coordinate 1,578,918, forward strand.
TTCTATTTTAATATTTTTATTTTTTTCATTTTTAGGGTTTATTTTCTTCGATTATTTCTAATTTTCTTTTAGACCTTGAAGTTGTAAACCTTAAAATAAAACTATTTCATTCCCATGGTCAGAAGAGTGTTAATAGCATTGCCTTTTTCTGCTCAGTTCAAACTTTCTAATTGTCTTCACGCTTCACTGAATCTCTTCATCGCATTTGCAAGAAGCGATCAATTTCAAACGAGCGACAAGAAAAGGCAAAAAACAGGAAAACTCATCAATCAGAATTTTCCCTGTTTCCAATGGTTTTTATTTTCTTTTCTCTTAGTTTATTTTAAATTATTTCGCTATCTAAAAAAACCTTAATAATGGCAAAAACAGAATATTATGTTTAAGGGAAAATTCAACGGTTGCAGCTTTCGTGTTAAAATGGTCGATTTTAGTTCAAAGGTGTTCACCTCAAATAGCATTTCTAGATTTCTCTTATCGAGGAGGGCTATGTTAACTTTATCGTTTCCGCTTCCTTTCTTCGGAATGTTTTATTTGAATTTTAATAATAAAGATATGAAAACTGTAATGATCATTGCGATGACGAAAAGTTTATTCTTTCTTCCATTTTGTTGATTGTCATCTCACTTCCGCTATATATATATATATATTTTTAATTTTCAATTTTTCCAGCCTCAGTTTCATTTCATTTTTTTTCTTTGCCAGCTTTCATTTTTTTTCGTGGTACTTGCTGGAGATCTCCAGAATCTTCTTCAGTATCCTCGTTCATTCCTTATTCCAGCTTCAAATGCGATTACTTATATCGGCGCAATTCTAACCGTCATATTTCATATACAGGGTGTCCATAAAGTCCGTATTCACTTTAAAAATGTATAACTTTATTTGTATTTGTCTATATTTCTGGAACTTACGGCCTATCACGTTGAATAAACCGGTCCTCGCTCGATCACCGAAGGTAAGCAACGTTGAGCCTGGTCAGTACTTAGATGGGTGACCGCTTGGGAATACCAGTGCTGTAAACGTTTAGTGACGGATGTGCTTTGTAGTGCAGTGGATGTCGGCTCAGAAAGAGAAATCGGTGAGCCGAGTTCGAATTCCAGTTGAATACCCTGCATTCACTTAAGCACTGGTACCCTTGGGAAAATTATTAATCCGTCCCTTCCCTCCAGTTATGGGTTAAATAACAAGGGTAGGACTTGGGGACCCTGCCTTTAAAAACAAATCCCAATTAATCTTGATACCCGAAAAGAAAAATGTATTACTAGACACAAAAACTTATATAAGCAACAATAAATTGTTGAAAGAAAAAGGTATTACCAGCAATAAATAAATAAAATTTAGTTGGCAATAAATGACTCGCCGAGGTTGATATGCCATAAAAACAAAACAACAACAACTATATTTCTGAGATGAGGTAGTATTTACATTATTTTGACTATTGTCCTCATATTAGCACCTGAAGAAGGCCGGAGCGTACAGCGACCGAAACATCGTACAAATGGCAACAAAGATAGGGATAATAGTCCGAATAAAATACTGTAAACTTTATTTGTATTTGTGATAGGAATAATCTGTAAAAAATGAGCTTGAACAATTAAACTTGGAAGATAATACAGTGTTTCAGCAAGATGAAGATCCTTGTCACTTTGCTCTGCGTGTTAGACAGTTTCCAAATCAGGAATTTCCTAACAGATGGATCGGAATGTTTAGACCCTTTTATTGGCCTCCACATTCACCAGATTTGACTCCATTAGATATTTATGGGGAACATATGAAAACAATTGTGCATGCAACCAAACCTAGTTCATTAGAAGATTTCAAAGCTAAAATAACTAATGTGATTTCAGGCGTTACTGTAAATCAGTGAACTGCAAAATCGTATTACACTTTGTATTGCTAATGATGGAGTACATGTGGAAACTTAAATAAAATTTCAATAAAACCTTTAAAAATATAGGTTTACTTCTTTCGAAACTTTTACAAATTATTTCTATCGTAAATACAAATAAAGTTATAATTTTTTTAAATGCACACGAACTATATGAACACACTGTATTTCTCAGCTCCCGGGCATTGTCCTTGTATTTATCTTTTCTTTTCCACCTTCAAATTTATGATCTGATAGTTTTAATTTTTTTAGATTATTTTAAACAATCGTTATACTTAGATAAAGTGATCTGTCTGTGTGTCAAAACCATAAAGTAATTTGTGATTTGCGTTGCAGAGAGACGGAGACTTTCCAAAATCACATTCTGAGGTTCATTACTTATCATAAGTTGATAAAACAGATAAAAATCACAGATCTTCGCGAAACAACCGGTCTCAACCCCATTACGACCATCATACAGAAAAAAAAATCCCTGAAAACGTACACTCATGAAACGTTCTCAATCAGTCCTATCAAAAATCTGCCTGGAAAGTATGGTTGAAGGAAGAAGGAATAGAGGTAGACCCCCAAACAGGTGGCGTGACAACATCTATGAATGATCGACGTTGAAGTCTACCTACCCACAGTATCGCCACACAGGATAGAAACCTTTAAGAGACGACTGACTCATGTTAGTGCAAAATCTGCAGTAGACGGTGACAGTGTATCATGATACGTTTTATTGGACATTTTCTGGTTATGATGATATCAATTTTCTTTGTGATCGAACTGAAATCGTTTGCACAGTTCTCAATGTATATATAGTGGGTTATCCATTCTTTTCCAGTTTATAGTGGGAGTCCGTTCTAGTGAAGGGTAGTTGGATATTGTTGCAGATTAACGGAATTTGGTCTTGTATTTGATTCTGGGATTCCCATTGGCCGATAAATAAAATTCGCGTAGACTCGCGAACTGGAAATTTAATATTTAATTATTTTTTGTTTTCAACAGGAACATCTGCGCGAATCCAGCTGCGCACCGTCGAGTTATGGTCATTTGTTTTTTTGTCGTGAGGGTGCAAACATCCGGTCCCTCGCTTTTGCTCGGTCGGTATCACCACATATAATTGTTTTTACTCAGTTTAACTGTATTCTTTGGAGCAAGCTTGATTACTGATCACTGATTATTTTGTTTAATTGAAGTTCTACATCTTGGGTGACTGTTCATTCGTTGCTTTTGATTCAACGATTGTGTATCATAACAAATTCTCAGAACTTTTCTTATTGTAGGCGCAGACCCCAACATTGCAGTGAGATGTATAAACTCAACGCCGTTGTTTCAGATTTGATCCATTCTTGCCTTTAATCCAGCCGGCGTCATTTAAGGATGCCTGTTTTTTGAAGATAGCAATCCCAACATTTTTATTCTCGAGTAAGGGTTGTAGGGTTAAAGAATAAAAAAAAAAGTATGTTTGTCTATTATTATTATTATTATTATTATTATTATTATGTTGTCATTTTTCATCATATTTCGATTTCTGCTATGGTCGCACTACCTACCAAGTCTGCAGGAAGACCTAAGGCAGGTTGTGGTGTGTTGTTATGGCTCCATTTCATGTTTTTTATATCTCCCCTATCATCCCTAGCGTTACATAGACAAAGTTATCCTTAGTGTGTGGGCTGTACTTAACATGACAATTTTTTGTACATCTCTTAATCTGGGGTTTCCAGGGATTTTTTCAATGTGCTGTTTTGCTCCATTTTTTATCATTCCAAGTGCACCCACTATCACTGGCACGATTCTTGTCTTCAATGTTCACATTTTTTTTCTATTTCAATTTCCAGGTCTTTATATTTTGACCGTTTTTCGAATTCCTAGGTTGCTCTGTTACAACCCGCTGGACAAACCATATCAATTAATAGGCAGGTTTTTTCTTTCTGGTTTTTAACAATGATGTCCGGCCTATTTGCTTCAATTTTCCTGTCTGTGTAATCCCATAGATTTGTGACATCTTCTATTTCTGTAACCGGTGCTGGGTGGTGTTCATAGCAGTGTTTTTTTACAGATTTTTCAAAGTGTTTGCACCTTGTCCAATGTAAATATTTCCCCACTCTATCGTTACGATTTTTATATTCATTTGGGGCAAGTACAGAACATCCTGAGATTAGATGGTCTATATTTTTATGCTATCTATCACAGAACCTGCATTTTGGATCCACATTATTATGTATAATATTTGCCTGAAAGTACCTTATTATTATTGCTTAATTTTATTATTTTATTTATTGCCTTATTATTATTATTATTATTATTTATTGCCTGAAAGTTCCTTATTATTATTATGTCATTTTTCATCATATTTCGATTTCTGCTTTGGTCTCACTACCAACCAAGTCTGCGGGGAGACCTAAGGCAGGTAGTGGCGTGTTGTTATGACTCCATTTCATGTTTTTCTATCTTCCCTATCATCCCCAGCATTACATAGATAAAGTTTTCCTTAGTGTGTGGGCTGTACTTAATAAGACAATTTTTTGTATATCTCTTAAGCTGGGGTTTCCAGGGATTCTTTCAATGTGTTGTTTGGTTCCATTTTTTATCATTCCAAGTGCACCTACTATCACTGGCACAACTCTTGTTTTCAATTTCCACATTTTTTCTATTTCAATTTCCAGGTCTTTATATTTTGACAGTTTTTCAAATTCCTTGATTGCTATGTTACAATCCGCTGGACAAGCCATATCAATTAATAGACAAGTTTTCTCCTTCTGGTTTTTAACAATAATGTCTGGCCTGTTTGCTTCAATTTTTCTGTCTGTGTAGATGGTGTAATCCCATAGAATGGTTACATCTTCTATTTCTGTAATCGGTGCTGGATGATGTTCATACCAGTGTTTGTTTACAGCTTTTCCATAATGTTTGCACATTGCCCAATGTAAATATTGCCCAACTCTATCGTGGCGATTTTTATATTCGTTTGGGGCAAGCACAGAACAGCCTGAGATTAGGTGGTCTATTGTTTCTTGGTGTTTATCACAAAACCTGCATTTTGGATCCATATTATTATGCATAATATTTGCCTGAAAGATACTCGTGAAAAGACTTTGGTCTTGTGCTGCAAGTATAACTCCTTCAGTTTCAGACTTTAATCCAGATGCACGTAACCATCGATGAGTATTAACTTTGTCAACATTGGATTTATTGGCACGTACTGGATATTGGCCATGCAGGGCTTTGTCTTGCCAGCGCTGTTTCATCTTTTCAAGAGCTTTATCTTTGGCTTTCATTTTCATATTTTTTGCCGCAATAGTTGATTCTTGGCTTCTGTTTTGCTTTTCTACAGAATCTACTAACTGTAAATCTTGTTTGTATTTACTGCCTTCTTTTATTATTGAATATTTTTTCTTTCTTTCTTCATGTTGCCTTACTAATTGTATCATCCAATCCTTTGTTGTTTCTATGTATGTTAGTAAGCCAATAGTTGTTGTCTTGTATGACAATTCCAGCTGAATAAGACCCCTTCCACCTTCTTTACGGGGTATGTATAGACGGTCTACATCAGCTTTTGGATGATGCATCTTATGCTTAGAAAGAAGCTTTCTTGTTTTAGCATCCATTCGCCTGATGTCGTTTAGAGTCCAGTTTAAGATGTTGAAGCTATATTGGACAACTGGGATTGCAAGGCTATTAATGGCCATAACTCTATTCTGTGAATTTAATTCAGTTTTTAATATCATTCGTAGCCTTCTATAGTACTCTTTACGCTCTATTTCTTTCATTTTTTTATGTTGAATGTTTTCGCTCTCATTTACACCTAGGTATTTATAAGCTTCTTCTGGTTTCAATTCTTTTATTGTTACAGCAGGGTCTAGGCTAATTGAGGATGTTTCTTGTATTGATCCACGTTTGTTTGCATATTGTCATGTGTAAATATTGCCCTACTCTATCGTGACAATTTCTGTATTCATTTGGGTTGTAATAGTAGTAGTAGTAGTAGTAGTAGTAGTAGTAGTATTAATAATAATAATAATAATAATAATAATAATAATAATAATAAAAATGTGGAAATTGAAAACAAGAGTTGTGCCAGTGATAGTAGGTGTACTTGGAATGATAAAAAATGGAACAAAACAACACATTGAAAGAATCCCTGGAAACCCCAGCTTAAGAGACATACAAAAAATTGTCTTATTAAGTACAGCCCACACACTAAGGAAAACTTTATCTATGTAATGCTGAGGATGATAGGGAAGATAGAAAAACATGAAATGGAGCCATAACAACACGCCACTACCTGCCTTAGGTCTCCCCGCAGACTTGGTTGGTAGTGAGACCAAAGCAGAAATCGAAATATGATGAAAAATGACATAATAATAATAATAATAATAATAATTATTATTATTATTATTATTATTATTATTATTATTTCTGGTTTTCTAAATTTGCTTTTTAATACAAAAATTTGTTTTTGAATATATGAGATGTGTTCATGAGAACAATCTTTGTTGAATCCGATAGTGAAGTGTTTTCTGAAAAGTTCTTAAATTGTGTAGCAGTACCCGTTTCATTCATCCATAGTGTTACAAGTAAAACAAATTAAAAATATTGAACTGTAACTCAATAACAATTCTCCTGGACAATCTCCTTATATATAAAGACGAAATTTGAGACAAAAGAATATGTGGATACGATGAAAATAACGTGTAAAGAGGAAGTTATAATGAAAATGCAAGACAAAAAAGGATATTAAAACTAGAATCTGAAAGAGAGAGCTGAAATCTCTAGAACACATAAGGAAGAATTGGGGATTGGAGAATTTGACACTCAAAAGGACATATTGAAGACAAGGATGACAGCGGAAAGCAGGGACAAACCTATACCCTTGTGCAAATTAATTGAAACAAAACGAACAATGTTTTCTTAGGATCTTTCACACTTTCTCTCATCATGTATACGTCGATATTTAGTGAGTTTTTTTTTCTTCCAACCGCATTTTCCTTTACGTTTTGGACTGATGGATCCTTGAAGACACGACTGATAGTTGAAAGGCTGACAGCAACAATATCCGTGATCTCTCTGTAAGGCCTGTACGTGTGTTCGGGCAGCGTTACAATTTCTGTACTCTTCTTTGAAGTAACGGCCATCGCAGACAAGAACAAGAGAGCGTCAAAACAATGCGGACGTGATAAAACAATGCTGCAACCAGGAATTACGTAATATTTTTCAATACACAATAAATTTCATCATATACCCCGAAAATAGATTCATATTGCTGCACACCCCTGCAAATGACCTAATCTAAGGAAATTGTAAATCGATTACATCCTGTCACTCCAGTGGGTCTAAAATTAACTGTATGGGGAAAGAAAGGAAACTAAAGCAGTTGTTTCAATTAATATGGACAAGGGTGTACGTACCGAGCTAATGTAAAAAAAGTGACCGAATAGGGGTAGGGATAAATAGTGAATAGACTGTCCTTTCTAAGAGATACAAAAGACAAGAAGTCGTAGAAGACCATAACTCCCCACTGAAGGGGAGGAGGAGAGGAAGGAGGAAAAAAAGGACCATTATTATTTCTGGAATAGCGTTTGTACTTAAATTCAAAAGTCTTTGCATTTCTATTTTAAAAGTTTGTCAAATTCTTTTGTGAAATGGTTTGAAGTCATTTATAACTATTTCCGGTCTTGTAGAAGAAATAGTATTATTAGTAGTAATAGTCTTCTTTTCGTCTTCGTCTCGGAACGAGAAATCGGGGGACCGAGTTCGAATTCTAGCCGAATTCATTGCATTCACTTACGCGCAAATACCCTTAGGAAAGGTATTAATCCGTCTATTCCTTCCAGTTATGGGTTAAATAACAGGACTGATTGGATTCTATAGCCTTGGTTGGCAACCAGTCTACTGCAGAAAGCAATGGCAACCTACTGCGGGATAATCTTCTGGCCAGTCAGTCATGTCTCTTTCGAGACATGATCGCCCATTCGTGTATCACGTATGGCACTTAACTGACTGACTGACTTCTACTACTAATAATACTTGTTTTTTTTTGTTTTGTTTTGTTTTGTTTTTGTTGTTGTTGCTTGATTTCTTTACTTTCACTTTCACTTTCAAGTTCTACTTTTGAAAAAAAGAAATTTGCAAAAACAACTAAAAAATTTCAGTTCCAATTCAGATTTTCCTGTTTTTACTTCTAGAAATTTTCTCGTTGCGTTTCTTTCCTTTTTACCTTAATTTATTTATTCCGATATTTTCCTTTCTTGATTTCCTGTCATTTTATTTATTTCATTTTTTTATTTTTATTTATTTATTTTTTTTGCACTATTCAAAAATCCTTGGCCGGAACCTCGCGATAACACAATCGACATTTTTACAAAGCGACTGCGTATTGGCCAATCCACGTTGGCGCAATACCAGAGAAGTCAGATGCTATTATTTGTTCAGTTTAATTTTTCTTGACATCATGCCACACTGAGGACATAAAGCGTTGGTCGATTTAGGGTGGGGCAGGAAGGGCAGCCGTCCTGGGTGGCATGTTTGGGTAAGCGCCATTCAGGGGAATTTTTATAATGATTTAGCATGCAAAATTAGTTGTACTATTTATTTCTTCTCATTCCACATGTGCCATTTTTAATCAGATTAATTTATGGTTAAAGTAATTGACTAAATATTTGCCTTAAGACTTGGACCATGAGTCAGTTATTGTTTCTTCATATTGCCTATATTGTTAATTTAATAACATTTTTATTTAAGAAAGTGTTATTTACTGAAAAAATAATTTATTTTTTTACTTGTTATTTATTTCTTGTCGGATTTTGATGTTTCGTTTGTTCTTGATAATGTTTTTCGTATATTTTTCTTTGTAAACAAAATAAATAGACATAATTATAATATTTCTTCATGTTTTGTAGATGACATGTTTTGGAATGTTGTATACTCCCTTAATCTTTTATTTGCCAGCAAAGTAAGCGATCATGGCCCGCCACATCTTTCTGTCTCGTTTAGCTCTTAACAATTTTTTTCTTTTTGTCCTTTTTCCCAAATCCTGTCCTACAGACCATTTGCTAAAGCCCATCAAGAATATGACCCGCTGATTTCCTCTGTCCTTCAATGTCCTGTGAGTATCAGATTTTCCAAGCCCACTTTCTGCATTACGTGCTCCAGAAATCTCAACTGCTTCTCCCCGATGTTGTTTACAGAGGTTCCTTGGGTGGCCCAGACGCTATGTACGCCTCTGCACAAAGAATGAGTTTCTTTCCAACAGCCCCATTATTATTTTATAGCCTTCAAAGGTGAATGTCATGCTGAGAATTTTCTTCTTTGTTTGACGACACTTAATATACACTACTGGCCATAATTATTAGGCGACCCCACATTTTCTAAAAGAAATTATGTATTTTATACCATATTTAGTATTTATTGCCAAATGGATAATAATTCTCATCGAAAATTGAATGGTTCTTTTGTTATTATTACTTTGCAAAATGTTAAAAAGCAAGGAAGCAAAGATGAACTCGTCCGAATCATTCTAAATTCTCTTTATTCTTTCATCGATGAAACTGCAATGTAGGTAATTATTAAATATTTATAAATTAATTTGATACACATGCTATTGTGCAGTTTTAAAAAAGAACCAGTCTGTTTTCATTTACAATTATTCACTTGGCAATAAATACTAAAATTAGATTGAAATACGTCATTTTTTAAAACACTGGGGTGGCCTAATAATTATGGCCGGTAGTGTAGATATTAGCGCGAAGTACAGTGAGAAAAATAAAAATAGTAATTTAAATCGACCTCAAGATTTTAAATAAAAAAGTTCAAGTGCAACGTATCCACATGCACAAACAGTAACAGTTCTCTAACACTACACATTGAAAAGTATGCAAGCGCAGTATATCTCTGATCGAACCGGGTTGGAATCCCGGATTAGATTGTTGTCTTCACAAATGCTTCGGGAATTTTATGAAATTGCCCTTCTTCCTACTATAATCCAGGGGTTACAAATAAAAATGTAAACTAGTTTCTCTAGCTTTGAATGGCAAGCAATTTAGGTAAACGAAAAACTCTCGATTCCAAACCGTGGAAAAAGCAAAAGAAAGGGACTACATTTTCAAAGACCGCATAGCAATTCACGGATAATAAATTAAAAATAATTTCTGGAGTGCCATTCTCACCTACGTCCTGAAGGGACACGATATTTTTAGAGAGTAATTGAATTTATTCTATGTTGATTTAATAAACCACCTTTATGTTTCATTAAACTGCAATCACTTAGGTAGACTTTTGTAATATGTTATATATATATATATATATATATATATATATATATATATATAGCCTTAGGTAGGCATTTTTCGTGCAATAAATATGTGCAATAGTGATCTATAACATCATTAATTTACGTTTTATTATTTATTTGATTGTCTGCTAAAGAACAATTATATGTTGAAAAAATCTTTTCTAGTACACATTTTATGATACAGCAATGGAATAGAGATATAGACCAATGGTATCTAGTATTTTGCTTTAAAAAATCAGGGATCGAGTTACCACCGTATTTATATTACTAACAATACCTCCCAAATCAAATTTACAACTTAATAAAAGCGTAATATGTTATATATATATATATATATATATATATATATATATATATAATAATATTTATTAATAAATTATAACATTGATATGTTATAATATCACTACAAAAGTAGCTATTTTGTTTCGACACTTTTTGTGTCTTTTCAAGTGATGTTGTTATTTCGAAATGAATGGCTTTAAAAGGTTAAGAACAAGCAAGACCTCTTTCATCAGGGAGGCATTATTGTATGTACAATGTGGACCAAACAGAGTAAAGCAACTTTTACTTTGGAGAATATGTGGGAAGACTTAAAATTAATCTTGGTGGGCATTGGTATTAAAATTTTATAAAATTAAGATCAGCATTATTAATTAACTATTATATCTACTATATTTTTTTGCTAAAAAATATTGCCTCATATGAGGTGAAATGATATATATATATATATAATTCATTTCACCTCATATGAGGCAATATGGAGTTACTGAGTGTTATAGACTATGAGAGAAGTAAATACTATTAAGGAGAGAGGATAATAAAATAGTTAAAAAAGACTGGAGATAACGACTGGCATTGCATTTTTGAAGATCAAAGCCGAAAAAGAGTATCACAAGTGAGAAGCGCAATATTACACATTGTAA